>ML396856.1:2374-21184 GCA_005239525.1 Nicotiana knightiana | reverse complement strand
GGGAACTTCAGCCCCGTATGCTGAAGTTCCCCATTTACAAAGACCTATTTACTAGAGCTGAAGTTCACAAGCTACTTCAGGCCCGTCTACTAGAATGCTGAAGTTTTGCGTGATTGCCTTTGCTACTTCAGTCCCGCATGCTGAAGTTATGCGCAAAAGCGGGTACGGATGCAAATTTTTTTACAAAGCGGGTATAAGTTAAAACGTGGCACAAAAAGTGGGTACGGATGCAAAAGCCCCAACCATTTAAAGCGAATGAATACAAATAATACAAATTGATAACAATTGAACACCAACTAAATATAGTAATTAAGCAAATTATAGTTACATATGGTATTTAGGTTCTAAACTATAGTGTTTTATAAAAATTACGTTATGGGAGATAAAGGAGATGCTCGGAAAAATGGTTTTTTAACTAGTCATTTTTAAGAATAATGAATGTTTAATTACATTCATCACACATTCACACTCATATGATCTGGAGTTTTGAATATTTAGGAATAGTCCCCTTTTTTGTAAGAAATTTAAGTCGCTGGTAGTGGGAAATAATATATATCACTCTCGCTAGTACCACGTGAATTAACTTTGATAATATTAGTTTTAAATTTTTGATAAAATAATTCTTAGTTTATAAAAAAACACGATCCAAGTATCTTGAAATTTATGGAGAAATAAAACGTTGACATTCAACTTTCATGGAAACAATATATCTTAAACATGATTTTCTTTTTTTAGCTCAAATAGGTTTGATGCCTATAGATCCGAAAGCTGGGCTATATTTTCTTCTATTTTCCTCTAGTCTTGTAAAAAGGCAGTTCAATGCGAAGTTTTCGCTATGCGCAGAATTCGAAAAAGGACCGGACCACAAAGGTCTATCGTACGCACCCTTAAAATAATATATTCCTCTAGCCTTGTAGTGACATAATAATAAATTCTACCACACTCCTTGACATTTTTGTTTCTAAATTTAAACAAATTCAATGCATATGCATTCCGAAAGCTGAGCTCTGTTTTCATTTATGGGAATTTTTCATTTCTATACACTATTTGAAACTTTATTACCCTTAATGTCCATGTTTAGTTAATTACCCGACATAAACAAGTTTTATTTACAAAATATATACAATTCACCTTATAAGGCTCTCAATCCATTATTTGTGCCTTCAATCAAGGGATTTAGTTACACCATTTTCCTTTTTTCTCTCCTCTCTTGTAACGACCCGGTCAGTCGTTACGTGGAACATGCATTACTTTCATTGTTTCTGCCTTGTTGTAGCTTAGTTAGACTGTTCATGATGTGTTAGAGTTGGTTAGTCCGAGTTCGGAGTGGTTATAGGAGGAATTGAGACACTTAGTCTCTAAAAGTAGCCCTAGAGTTGGAAAAGTCAACGGGGAGTTGAATTTATTGGGAAACGATCTCGGAATGCAGATTTTATGGCTCAGATAGCTTCGTTAGGTGATTTGGGACTTAGGAGTGTGTTCAAAATAATTTTGTGATGCCCGGTGTAGAATTAGGCTTGAATTGGCGAAAGTTAGTTTTTCGCGATTTCCGGTCGGTAGTAGAAAATAAGATATCGGGGTCGGAATGGAATTCCGACATTTGGAACATGTTCGTAATGTCATTTTAGATATGTCTGCAAAATTTCAGGTCAATCGGAGTTGTTTTGGGTAGTTTCGGCATCGCTGGTGGAATTTAGAAAAATTCAAAGTTCATAGGCTTGAATTCGATGTGTTTTTGGAGTTTTGATGTTGTGGTTAATGTTTCGAAGGCTCGAGTAAGTTTGAATTATCATATATGATGCGTTGGTATGTTTGGTTGGGGTCCCGAGGGGCTCGGGATGGTTTCGGGTGGTTAACGGGGAGTTGGAATGACCTTTGCTATTACTGATGTTGTTGTTACTGGTGTTTTCGCACCTGCGGAAGCGGAGCAGCAGGTGCGGTCCCGCAGGAGCGGACATGGCTCCGCAGGTGCAGAAGTTTGGGCTGAGTAAGGAGTTTCCGCAGGTGCGAGGTAATTGCCGCATCTGCGAGGCCGCAGGTGCGGGAGGTCGACCGCAGGTGCGGAAGTTGAGGTCCTTGGGATTTTCCGCAGGTGCACACCTGGGATCCACAAGTGCGGTTCCGCTGGTGTGAGTAAGTGGTCGTAGGTGCGGAACCACTGGGCAGAAAATATAAAAGTGTGCCTTCGCGAATTATAGCCATCTTTCTCAATATTTCATCCGGGTTTGAAGCTTTTGAAGGGTTTTTGAAGAGAGGTTTCGATAGTTCTTCATTGAGGTAAGGTTTTTGGACTCTAAACTCGTTTATATGTGATTAAAGGTCGGATTTATGGTGAAAAACAGTGCAAATTGGGTAATTAGGGCTTGGGATTAAGAGGCTTTAAAATGGAGATTTGAGGGGTCATTTGGACTCCGAATTCAGTGTTCTTGGTATGCATAGACTCCTGGGATGACGAGATTTCTTGTGGTATAAACTTTATCGAGTTCCGAGATGTGGGCCCGGGGGACGGGTTTGACCAAATTCTGGATTTTTGAGTATTTTTGATAAATTTCGATTGAGATTAATTCCTTAGCATATTATGATGATATACTTCTGATTGTTGGTAGATTTGGAGCACACGAAGTCTGAATTTAGAGGCAAGGGCACTACGGAGTAGTATATTAGCCGATTTTGAGGTAAGTAACGCTTCCAAACTTGGAACTGAGGGTTCGAAACCCCAAACTATTTGATATTTGATGTTAATTAAGGTGACGCACTCGCCAAGTGACGGGCATGCGGGCGTACACCGAATATTTGTAGCCTGGCTCAACCCATGGCTCTGTTTAGTGGTTATCGCAGGTTGATATTTGTACTGTGAAGGTGGAATTTACCTTGAACGCAATAGAAATCATGCTAAGTATAAATGTTAAGGCTTCACGCCAATATGTTCAGACCGGAACGGTCGATTATTGCTGTCTCTATTTATGATTATTCTTTTCATGTACTCAGTCCTGTTATAGTATATGTTCCATGCCTCAGTCTCGTAAGTTGCTAGTTTATTTTATATTATCATTGGTTTGGGCTGATTTTCATATGTTAGAACATTGTGAGTGGGACTGGAAGGTACTGACTGAGTGAGGCTTGAAGCCAGGTTTTGAGACAGTTATGAGGTCAGATTGCACACCGCAGCGACCCGGGAATCATGCCTTCATTGGCTTGACATAGCGCTTTGGCTTATAGGAGCCTCTCCGGAGTCTTTAGACCCCCAGTGAGCGCACAGACAATGAGGGATGGATTTTCCCTGGACATGGATCTTGTCCGAGCATTATGTTCCGAAGATGGACCTTCTCCGTGGGGCTTATGTTCCGGAGATGGATCTTCTCCGTGGGGCTGGATCGGCCTTTTTCCTCAGTACTAGGTGACTGTGTCACTTGTGTTTAGGTAATATCCGGGATGGACTTTCCCTGGGCCGGAAGGTCGTATTCTAGTACTGAGTGGACTACCTTCTGAGAGTTTGTTTACTGAGTCCACATCATTCTTGATTTTATATAAATTCATGCTGATATGCAGGGCTACGGGCACGAATTGATGCATCTTGTTTATTATATTAAATATTACTGTCATGTTTCGAGGCCTTGAAAACCTCCCTTTATCTCACCTTATTTTGCGTGCACAGTCCGGGCGTATATCCGAAAAGCTTTTATATGAAAAGACTGATAAAAATGCTAATTTTGCCTTTAAAATTGAATTTAAATTGACTTCGGTCAACATTTTGGGTAAACGGACCTGTACCTTCGATTTGACGGTCCAGAGGGTCCGTAGGAAAATATAGAACTTGGGCTTATGCCCGGAATTTAATTCCAAGGTCTCAAGCTCGAGAAATAAATTTTTGAAAGAAATTGTTTTACTGAAATTGTAATAGTTTTTAAAAATTTAATTATATTTGAAATTGATGGTATCAGGCCCGTATTTTGGTTCCGGATCCCGGTCAGATTTAATATAGTATTTGAGTGATGCCTGTAAAATTTAGTAAGAAACGGAGGTCATTTGACGTGATTTAGACCAGTAGTTGTGAAATTTGAGACATTGAAAGTTCTTGAGATTTTCCTTTGATTTTTATGCTAAATTCATTATTTAAGATGTTATTTTGGCGATTTGATCGCACAAGTAAGTCCGTAGGATGTTTTTAAGGTGGTGTACATGTTTGGTTTTGAGCCCCGAGTTGGAAAAGTCAATCAGGAGTTGACTTATTGGGAAACGACCTCGGAATGCGGATTTTATGGCTCGGATAGCTTTGTTAGGTGATTTGGGACTTAGGAGTGTGTTCAGAATAATTTTATGATGCCCGGGGTAGAATTAGGCTTGAATTGGCGAAAGTTAGTTTTTGGCGATTTTTGGTCGGTAGTGGAAAATATGATATCGGGGTCGGAATGGAATTATGATAGTTGGAACAAGTTTGTAATGTCATTTTGGATATGTCTGCAAAATTTCAGGTGAATCGGAGTTGTTTTGGGTAGTTTCGACATCGTTGGTGGAATTTAGAATAATTCAAAGTTCATAGGCTTGAATTCGATGTGTTTTTGGAGTTTTGATGCTGTGGTTAATGTTTCGAAGGCTCGAGTAAGTTTGAATGATCATATATGATGCGTTGGTATGTTTGGTTGGGGTCCCGAGGGGCTCGGGATGGTTTCGGGTGGTTAACGGGGAGTTGGAATGGTTTTTGCTATTGCTGATGTTGTTGTTACTGGTGTTTTCGCACCTGCTGAAGGGGAGCCACAGGTGCGGTCCCGCAGGAGCGGTCCCGCAGGAGCGGACATGGCTCCGCAGGTGCGGAAGTTTGGGCTGAGTAAGGAGATTCCGCAGGTGCGAGGTAATTGCTGCATCTGCGAGGCCGCAGGTGCGGGAGGTCGACCGCAGGTGTGGAAGTTGAGGTCCTTGGAATTTTACGCAGGTGCACACCTGGGATCCACATGTGCAGTTCCGCATGTGCGAGTAAGTGGTCGCAAGTGCGGAACCACTGGGCAGAAAGTATAAAAGCATGCCTTCGCGAATTTTAGCCATCTTTCTCAATATTCCATCCGGGTTTGAAGCTTTTGAATGGTTTTTGAAGAGGGGATTCGATAGTTCTTCATTGAGGTAAGGTTTTTGGACTCTAAACTCATTTATATGTGATTAAAGGTCGGATTTATGGTGAAAAATTAGGGAAAAAATAGTGCAAATTGGGTAATTAGGGCTTGAGATTAAGAGGCTTTAGAATGGGGATTTGAGGGGTCATTTGGACTCCGAATTCAGTGTTCTTGGTATGTATAGACTCCTGGGATGACGAGGTTTCTTGTGGTGTAAATTTTATCGAGTTTCGAGATATGGGCCCGGGGGACGGGTTTGACCAAATTCTGGATTTTTGAGTATTTTTAATAAATTTCGATTGGGACTAATTCCTTAGCATATTATGATGATATACTTCTGATTGTTGGTAGATTTGGAGAACACGAAGGCCGAATTTAGAGGCAAGGGCACTACGGAGTAGTATATTAGCCGATTTTGAGGTAAGTAACGCTTCCAAACTTGGATCTGAGGGTTCGAAACCCTAAACTATTTGATATTTGATGTTAATTAAGGTGAGACACTCGCCAAGTGACGGGCATGCGGGCGTACACCGAATATTTGTAGCCTGGATCATCCCATGGCACTGTCTAATGGTTATCGCATGTTGATATTTGTACTGTGAATGTGGCATTTACCTTGAACGCAATAGAAATCATGCTAAGTATAAATGTTAAGGCTTCACGCCAATATGTTCAGACCGGAACGGTCGATTATTGCTGTCTCTATTTATGATTATTGTTTTCATGTACTCAGTCCTGTTATAGTATATGTTCTATTCCTTAGTCTCGTAAGTTGCTAGGTTATTTTATATTATCATTGGTTTGGGCTGATTTTCATATGTTAGAACATTGTGAGTGGGACTGGAAGGTACTGACTGAGTGAGGCTTGAAGCCTGGTTTTGAGACAGTTATGAGGTCGGACTGCACACCGCAGCGACCCGGGAATCATGCCTTCGTTGTCTTGATATAGCGCTTGGGCTTATAGGAGCCTCTCCGAAGTCTTTAGACCCCCAGTGAGCACACAGACAATGAGGGATAGATTTTCCCTGGACATGGATCTTGTCCGAGCATTATGTTCTGGAGATGGACCTTCTACGTGGGGCTTATGTTCCGGAGATGGATCTTCTCCATGGGGCTGGATCGGCCTTTTTCCTCAGTACTATGTGACTGTGTCACTTGTGTTTAGGTAATATTCGGGATGGACTTTCCCTGGGCCGGAAGGTCGTATTCTAGTATTGAGTGGACTACCTTATGAGAGTTTTTTTACTGAGTCCACATCATTCTTGATTTTATATGAATTCATGCTGATATGCAGGGCTACGGGCACGAATTGATGTATCTTGTTTATTTTCTGATTTATTACTGTCATGTCCAAGTTATATACTGTTGTTCTAATTATCGGAGGTTTAGTCCGTCACTACCTCTCAGCCCGTAGTTTGGTTTCGTTACTACTGAGTTGGTGTACTCACGTTACCCCCTACACCTTGTGTGCAGATCCAGGTACATCGTGATTCAGTTCTGGTCAATGAGTAGCAGCAATTTTCATCAGAGTCGACGAGGTAGCAGCTGGCGACCGTGATCTCGTCGTCTCTTCCTTTTCTACCTGTCGTATTTATTTTCAGGTTATGTTAGTCATTTCTTTTCGGGTTGTATTATGTATTAGCAGCTCATGACTGTGTGACACTGGATCCGGGTTTTCGTAGGATTATGGGTTCCTGATTCTCATAAATCTGTTTTCAAATTCAAACTTACTATTATTATTGATTTCAGACTTGTTAAAAATGGTATTTCTCTGATGAGTGGCTCTAGTTTAGTTTAAATAGGTGGCTGGCCTGGTCCCACGAAAGGCGTCATCACGGCTCTGAAATTTGGGTCGTGACAAGTTGTTATCAGAGCCCTAGGTTAAATGGGTCTCACCAGTCATGAGAAGGTTTAGTAGAGTCTTGTGGATCGGTACGGAGACGTCTGTACTTATCTCCGAGAGGCTACAGAACCCTTAGGAAAATCCCACATCTTTGAATTCTGTCGTGGGATTCTGTTGAACTCTGAAACTAAACTTATGTTGTTTTCATTCTCTTACAGATAGTGAGGAATCGTGCTACCGATAGTGGTGACCAGACACTAGCAGGACCAGCCTAAGGTCGAGGCCGTGGTAGAGGGAGAGGTGCAATCCGCACAACAACCAGGGCAGCACCTGTGGACCCTCCCATTGCTAAAGATCAGGTCCCCGCAACTGAGATTCCAGCGGGGCAGACTCAGGCACCAGCAGTTCCCATTGTGATTCCGGGTCTTCAGGAGATCCTAACGCAGATTTTGATGGTATGCACCAGCTTGGCACATGCCGTCGCTATTTTGACACTTAGTCTCTAAAAGTAGCCCTAGAGTCTGAAAAGTCATCCGGGAGTTGACTTATTGGGAAATGACCTCGGAATGTGAATTTTATGGCTCGGATAGCTTCGTTAGGTGATTTGGGACTTAGGAGTGTGTTCAGAATAATTTTTTGATGCCCGGTGTAGAATTAGGCTTGAATTGGCGAAAGTTAGTTTTTGGCGATTTCCAGTCGGCAGTGGAAAACAAGATATCGGGGTCGGAATATAATTCCGACAGTTGGAACCGGTTCGTAATGTCATTTTGGATATGTCTGCAAAATTTCAGGTCAATCGGAGTTGTTTGGGTAGTTTCGGCATCGTTGGTGGAATTTAGAAAAATTCAAAGTTCATAGGCTTGATTCGATGTGTTTTTGGAGTTTTGATGCTGTGGTTAATGTATCGAAGGCTCGACTAAGTTTGAATGATCATATATGATGCATTGGTATATTTGGTTGGGTTCCCGAGGGGCTCGGGATGGTTTCGGGTGGTTAACGGGGAGCTGGAATGGTTTTTGCTATTGCCAATGTTGTTGTTACTGGTGTTTTCGCACCTGCGGAAGGGGAGCCGCAGGTGCGGTCCCGCAGGAGCAGACATGGCTCCGCAGGTGCAGAAGTTTGGGCTGAGTAAGGAGTTTCCGCAGGTGCGAGGTAATTGCCGCGTCTGCGAGGCCGCAGGTGCGGGAGGTCGACCGCAAGTGCGAAAGTTGAGGTCCTCTGGATATTCCACAGGTGCGCACCTGGGATCCGTAGGTGCGGTTCCGCAGGTGTGAGTAAGTGGTCGCAGGTGCGAAACCACTAGGCAGAAAGTATAAAAGCGTGCCTTCGCGAATTTTAGCCATCTTTTTCAATATTTCATCCGGGTTTGAAGCTTTTGAAGGGTTTTTGAAGAGGAGATTCGATAGTTCTTCATTGATGTAAGGTTTTTGGACTCTAAACTCATTTATATGTGATTAAAGGTCGGATTTATGGTGAAAAATTAGGGAAAAAATAGTGCAAATTGGGTAATTAGGGCTTGGGATTAAAAGGCTTTAAAATGGGGATTTGAGGGGTCATTTGGACTCCGAATTCAGTGTTCTTGGTATGTATAGACTCCTGGGAGGATGAGGTTTCTTGTGGTGTAAATTTTATCGAGTTCCGAGACGTGGGCCCGGGGGACGGGTTTGACCAAATTCTGAATTTTTGAGTATTTTTGATAAATTTTGATTGGGATTAGTTCCTTATCATATTATGATGATATACTTCTGATTGTTGGTAGATTTGGAGCATTCGAAGGTCGAATTTAGAGGCAAGGGAAATGCGGAGTAGTATATTAGCTGGTTTTGAGGTAAGTAACGCTTCCAAACTTGGAACTGAGGGTTCGAAACCCCAAACTATTTGATATTTGATGTTAATTAAGGTGACACACTCGCCAAGTGACGGGCATGCGGGCGTACACCGAATATTTGTAGCCTGGCTCATCCCATGACACTGTCTAATGGTTATCGCAGGTTGATATTTGTATTGTGAAGGTGTCATTTACCTTGAATGCAGTAGAAATCATGCTAAGTATAAATGTTAAGGCTTCACGCCGATATGTTCAGACCGGAACGGTCGATTATTGATGTCTCTATTTATGATTATTATTTTCATGTACTCAGTCCTGTTATAGTATATGTTCCATGCCTCGGTCTCGTAAAGATCTCGTTTATTTTATATTATCATTGTTTTGGGCTGATTTTCATATGTTAGAGCATTGTGAGTAGGACTAGAAGGTACTGACTGAGTGAGGCTTGAAGCCTGGTTTTGAGACAATTATGAGGTCGGACTGTACACCACAGCGACCCGGGAATCATGCCTTCGTTGGCTTGATATAGCGCTTGGGCTTATAGGAGCCCCTCCGGAGTCTTTACACCCCGAGTGAGCGCACATACATTGAGGGATGTATCTTCTCTGGACATGGATCTTGTCTGATTATTATGTTCCGGAGATGGACCTTCTCCGTGGGGCTTATGTTCCGGAGATGGATCTTCTCCGTGGGACTGGATTGGCCTTTTTCCGCAGTACTAGGTGACTGTGTCACTTGTGTTTAGGTAATATCTGGGATGGACTTTCCCTGGGCTGGAAGGTCGTATTCTAGTACTGAGTGGACTACATTCTGAGAGTTTGTTTACTGAGTACACATCATTCTTGATTTTATATGAATTCATGCTGATATGCAGGGCTACAGGCACGAATTGATGCATCTTGTTTATTTTCTGATATATTACTGTCATGTCCAAGTTATATACTATTATTTGAATTATCGAAGGTTTAGTCCGTCACTACCGCTCAGCCTGTAGTTTGGTTTCGTTACTACTGATTTGGTGTACTCACGTTACCCCATGTACCTTGTGTGCATATATAGGTACATCGGGATTCAGCTCTGGTCAGTGAGTAGCAGCAGTTTTCATCAGAGTTGACGAGGTAGCAGCTGGAAACCATGATCTCTTCGTCTCTTCCTTTTCTACATGTCGTATTTATTTTCAGATTATGTTAGTAATTTCTTTTCGGGTTGTATTATGTATTAGCAGCTCATGACTGTGTGACACTGGATCCAGGTTTTTGTAGGATTATGGGTTCCTGATTCTCTTAAATCTGTTTTCAAATTCAAACTTACTATTATTATTGATTTCAGACTTGTTAAAAATGGTATTTCTCTGATGAGTGGCTCGATTTTAGTATAGATAGGTGGCTGACCTGGTCCCACGACAGGCGCCATCACGGCTCTGAAATTTGGGTCGTGACATCTCTTCCCTCTTCTCTCCAGCAAACCGTTATTTTTTTATGCTTCTAGGGATAATCGATCATGCATCAAATATTTATGCAAGGTTTTCAAAGATTACAAGATTATCAATTGCTTTTCGATGGTCAGTACCAATCAAAGGCAACATAATATTTTTGCTGTTGGTTTTGACAGAATTAAACAGTTCTAAATAAATCATTGTCTCAATTAATTAAGTTGGTAAACAAATTCACTTATTTCTTACAGTTCTTCTGAGGAAGGTTGTACGTACTGTTTTGAGGAGATCTAGCGAAATTCGACACTGATGATTGGCGTCGTCGAAAACTGATGATCTAGTTATTTTAAGAAATCACTAAATCTTCGTAGTATCTCTCGCATGGTTGTGAAAGGTGATTGTATACCAATTTGAACCCTGTACAATTGTTGCAGTTCAAATGTCAATATCTCAAGCAAGAAACAATAAGTTGTTCAAGTTATTATGGAGTTTCTTTTCGTTTCCGAAAGAAAATACACCACGGTAATCCCCCATTTGACTAGGTACATCTCACCATTAAAATGAAAAAGGAAACACCTAAAGATCTTCAAGTTAAACTCCAATCCTGGATGGAAGTAACAACTATTTTTGAATGCTAATATAGCTTATTATTTTTTTTATTTCTACCTAGTTATATACATCTACAATATCATATCACTAGAATAAAATTTGTAGAGAAATTTTATACAATATGTCTTTTGTATATTTCGTATCTGATTTATACATAGTAAAAATAAATTTCATACAACTAATTATATATTATACAACTTATCTACAATTTATATACAACTTCATACATTATTTCTACCCAGTTATGTACAACTACAATATCATACCACGTAAATATAATTTTTATACAAATTTTATACAATATTTCATTTGTATATTTTGTATCTGATTTATACATAGTAAAAATAAATTCCATACAACTAATTACATATTATACAACTTATGTATAACTTATCTATAATTTTCATACATTATTTCTACTCATTTATACACAACTTAAATATAACTTTTATACAATATTGTTCAACTTTCATACAATAGTTAAATAAAAAAATTAATATAAACAACATAATATAATTTTTCTACAATTTTATTACAATTTTACTATAATTTCGTAAGTGTAATGTATATCATGTCTCCTCCTCCTCCTCCTCCTCCTCCTCCTCCTTCTTCTTCTTCTTCTTCTTCTTCTTCTTCTTCTTCTTCTTCTTCTTCTTCTTCTTCTTCGAGTTTCAATTTGAAATTCAGCCAAAATCAGGTCTAATCTTCACCAAAACTCCCTCAATATTGAGATATAAACTCCAAACCATATTCCCAATTGTTTGCAACAACACACAATCCAAACAAATAATGATTTTTGAAAACCTAAATTCGAACTCAAAGCTTCAAAGCTTTTTAGTGGCTGTCAATGATGCAATTGCTTCTCTCTTTTCCTTTGCTTTACATTACTGAAATTAGGGGTTGAGAGATAAAGAGATACGTAGAGAGAATTCCAAATTCTTTGAAACAACACTCAATTCAAACAAATAATATTTTTTGAAAACCCAACTTCGAATTCAAAGCTTCAAAACTTTTTAATGGTTATCAATGGTGGAATTGCTACTCTCTTGTGCAAGATACGCGGTGAGATGTGGAGAGAGAAACGTGGGGGGAGTGGAAGATGTGTTAGAGTGATTTTAGGACACTAATTATTATCATTAATTCCCTTACAATGTACATAGATGGTAATTGGGTATAGGGCTGTTTATCGGGCGGATTGGGCGGTTATTTACTCTTAACGGTTTGGCTTATCGGCTATCGATTTTTAAATGTATTAATCCGCTAGCCATCCGATAAGATATCAGGAAGATTGATTCGGTTTAGCTCTTATCTGGCGATTTATCGGTTTAGTTTCAGTTGATTGAAACTTAACATACTTCAACACAATGTTGGGGAGTACATGCCCGAAACAAAGATATAGTCAACATTTCTCATACATATATATAAACTAAATTACACCATGATGCCATATTACTAGAATCAAATACTGGATATCAAATACTTCTTTTATCTTCTCATACTACATTCAAGTGGATGGTAAAGGATTGAGAAGTGCACAACATATTATATCAAGAGTATCATTTGAACATATTTCTTACTGTTTAAGAAGATGACAACTGTTAAAAAATAAAAACACAACTTGGTTAAGATTGAACTTAACCAATTCGATAATCCAACTGCGAAATTCGCTACCATGTCCTCTATCAAGATGATATGCTGGCGGGCTTCTATCGAGACACACTGTTTGATGTCTCATAAACAAATAAATACTTAGTGCTCATAGAAGTCTGCATGTGATTCTCTTTACTCTCTATTTCTTAATGTATTGTGCAATGGCACTGTGAACTATGGTGATGTTGAGAATCAGTTCGTTTTGAGCCATAATAGTAGTCAACATTTCTAGCAATACTAATAAGAAGTTGGTTGCCATCCTGCAAAATATTCAAATTATTAAGCAGTTGTTGGTTCGTTCTTATATTGCTTTTTTATTTATTCGTATATTACTATTGTTTATTATGAAACCTCCTACGCTGGTAATAAATAATTAAATCTTTATNTAACATGTATTCGCGTTGTTGCATTCATGATACAAAAGTAAAAAAAATACCTAAAATCAGGGCAGCCCAGCTGTATGCGCACGTATTCACATGTATTCATAAATACAGTAACGACAATCATCTTAAAAATAGGTATATCTAGTTGTCTAAGAGAGAGGGGAAAAACATAAATAGCATATTTCATGTCTTATTTCATGCCTCAATGGTAGTATATACCATAAATACTTATTTTGCTATAAAATATAAAAGGTAGCTATAAAAAATAATATTTTAAAATAATTTTAATTTATAATAAATATGGTGTATACCTTTTGTCATATGAGGTAAAATTTTTCTTTCTTTTTTTTTGTTTCTAGTGGTTCTAATAAATTTTGGTTTAATGTAAGAAGAAACCAGGGTAATCCTAATTACTTTTTCAGCCAGTACGCATATTTGCTGATGATCTTCACGTTATGTGCCCCTGTGAAAGCACCAGACATATGTAGTTTGAGTTGTGGGCTAACATCCATAGACAAGTATCAATTGGTTCCGACTTCCGTCTATGATTTCACTAAAATTTTCATGTCTAGCAAATAAAGAATTCAGTGTGGAAAGTCTATGCAAATTTAGCAACAAAAAAAACAATAAATCTGGATGGCTACTAATCATTTTTTCCCCTTATAATCTATTCACATTTACACTTTACAAGACTGTTACTTGTACTTAACTACTAATCCTGATAATGGAAGAATTCACATCTAAAATCCCGACTAAATCATTTATCCAAGATCTCACACAAAATACAGTGATGCGCCTTTTACTAAATTTAGAAGCTCATGACATCATATATGTGAAATTTAAAATTTTCTTAGACTTTAGTTGATGGTATCCATTAAAAACTGATTCAGAGTACCAGACCTTGCCTTTAGTGATCAAATTGGCATATCTCGCATGTTCTGTACCGTTGTATTTTGGCAGTTTGATGAATGCATTAATTGTGTCAATGGACATATGAACATGCATTTAAGATAGACTATCTATGTCACACATCTTATGATTCGCCGAATTATTTAGTCTTACGTCAAAGTATTGCTCAGTAAATGCCCATAGGCCCATGATAAAATATTATCGTCTCACTACAATAATAAAGATAAATAAATGAAGGAATTTTTCATTCCTATAAACTATATGAAATTATATTACCCTCTATATTCAAGTTTTACTATAATTATATATTATATACCCAATTAAGGGTGTTCAAAATCGAACCGAAACCGAAAATTGAAGCTTAATGGCTTATTGGTATTGAGTTAACGGTTTAATGGACGGGGCACATATTGAAATTTTTTTATTAACGGCTTATCGGTTTGGGCACGGATTATTCAATTTTCTTAACGAATAATCCGTTAACTTGTTAAGAAAGAATAAATATATATATATATATATATATATATATATTTATTCTTTCTTAACAAGTTAACGGATTATTCGTTAAGAAAATTGAATAATCCGTGCCCAAACCGATAAGCCGTTAATAAAAAAATTTCAATATGTGCCCCGTCCATTAAACCGTTAACTCAATACCAATAAGCCATTAAGCTTCAATTTTCGGTTTCGGTTCGATTTTGAACACCCTTAATTGGGTATATAATATATAATTATAGTAAAACTTGAATATAGAGGGTAATATAATTTCATATAGTTTATAGGAATGAAAAATTCCTTCATTTATTTATCTTTATTATTGTAGTGAGACGATAATATTTTATCATGGGCCTATGGGCATTTACTGAGCAATACTTTGACGTAAGACTAAATAATTCGGCGAATCATAAGATGTGTGACATAGATAGTCTATCTTAAATGCATGTTCATATGTCCATTGACACAATTAATGCATTCATCAAACTGCCAAAATACAACGGTACAGAACATGCGAGATATGCCAATTTGATCACTAAAGGCAAGGTCTGGTACTCTGAATCAGTTTTTAATGGATACCATCAACTAAAGTCTAAGAAAATTTTAAATTTCACATATATGATGTCATGAGCTTCTAAATTTAGTAAAAGGCGCATCACTGTATTTTGTGTGAGATCTTGGATAAATGATTTAGTCGGGATTTTAGATGTGAATTCTTCCATTATCAGGATTAGTAGTTAAGTACAAGTAACAGTCTTGTAAAGTGTAAATGTGAATAGATTATAAGGGGAAAAAATGATTAGTAGCCATCCAGATTTATTGTTTTTTTTGTTGCTAAATTTGCATAGACTTTCCACACTGAATTCTTTATTTGCTAGACATGAAAATTTTAGTGAAATCATAGACGGAAGTCGGAACCAATTGATACTTGTCTATGGATGTTAGCCCACAACTCAAACTACATATGTCTGGTGCTTTCACAGGGGCACATAACGTGAAGATCATCAGCAAATATGCGTACTGGCTGAAAAAGTAATTAGGATTACCCTGGTTTCTTCTTACATTAAACCAAAATTTATTAGAACCACTAGAAACAAAAAAAAAGAAAGAAAAATTTTACCTCATATGACAAAAGGTATACACCATATTTATTATAAATTAAAATTATTTTAAAATATTATTTTTTATAGCTACCTTTTATATTTTATAGCAAAATAAGTATTTATGGTATATACTACCATTGAGGCATGAAATAAGACATGAAATATGCTATTTATGTTTTTCCCCTCTCTCTTAGACAACTAGATATACCTATTTTTAAGATGATTGTCGTTACTGTATTTATGAATACATGTGAATACGTGCGCATACAGCTGGGCTGCCCTGATTTTAGGTATTTTTTTTACTTTTGTATCATGAATGCAACAACGCGAATACATGTTAATACATGTGCGTACAAATGGATTGCCCTGATTTTAGGCGCTTTTTGCTGTTGTATTCATGAATACAAGGCGCAAATACATGTCAATATATGTGCTTACGGCCAGACTGTCCTGATTTTAGGCACTTTTTATTGCTGTATTCATTGATACAGCTGCGTGAATACATGTGTATACAGCTGGACTGCCCTAATTTTAGGCGCTTTTTGATGCTGTATTCAGGAATACATGGCGCGAATATATATGAATACATGCACGTACAACTAGACTACCCTGATTCCTAGGCGCTTTTTGCTATTGTATTCATGAATGAAACAACGCGAATACAACGAATACACTACCGTAACAACTGAGTAATAGCTACAGGAAATAATTATGTATATAGTAGCTATAATAAGTTAATAGCCACTAAACAATAGTGATTTCTAAAAATTCCTCCCCCGAGAAAAACGAGCTAAATATTGCATAATGGTTAGAAAATAAAGGAGTAAGAAGCAACTTCTTTTCTTTCTTATTTTTAATATTATATTATGTCTCAATACGTTGCATCTGATCATTCTTTTCATGGACCAAACACGGGAAAGTATTTTTTTTTGTTTTTACATGATATTCATATCTAAACAAGCTAGAACCTCTTGTCTACTTTAGTATTATATGTTTGTATACATTAAAACCGACCCACTCCTTGCGTGAATTGATCGAGACTGGAATGTGATAGATTAAGGCTCGACCTTGAACCCATACCGAATCAAGGTCCGAGGTTACACCGTCAAAGCTCGAGCTCACGGGGCCGAACAAAATCAAGATCAATGAAAATTTGCTGAGCCGGATAACAGAAAGACGAAATATCTACAATCGAGCGTAGATCACGACGGAGATCTCATCATGTTTCAAGGATAGACCGATTAATTAGCCAATCATGAGATTTCTTATATCAATTAGAATTGTACCAAGAGTAGGACCCCCTACTATTTAAAGAGGGTCTGATCATTTGTAGAATACATCACATTTACGCAATAGAAAGCAACACACTGCCTTCTTCTAGCTTTCAATATCTTGTTACTCTATTTTTATATCAGTTGAATCTTCGCTTGGTTCGAGGATGATCGAACTCGAGGTCCAAGGCTATTCGATTCGTTTGGTTTGCATTTATTTCTTTTACAATCAATTTCAATATATGTCACACCTCTTTTTTCCAGAATGGGGATATGGGGAGTTTTCCAATTTAAGTGACATTATTCGATTTGGGATTAGTTATTTAATTTCAGAGTCGCCACTCGGAATTATTTATTTACGGTGTTCCGTGTCACCATTTATTTTAAAATCCCAAGCCAAGGAAGATTGACTCTATTTAAAAAGTCTGCTAAACCAGAAGACCGGGTAAGGAATTCTGTTAACTCGGGAGAAGGTGTTAGGCACTCCTGAGTTCCGTGATTTTAGCACGGTCGCTTAACAATTCATACTTGGTTTAAATTGTTTAATAATTCATTTTAGGACCTATGTGCATTTTTCCTTTTACCGATTTTAATTACTCGCTTATTTGTTATTACAGAATTATTATGAAAATGAGTCACGCTTACGTGTGTTCTTTTTGTTTGGCGCGTCAAAAATCATTTCACGCGTACGTGTACACAATCCACAACACTTAATTATTTAAGAAAACCTGGCCAAAGTCACGCGAACGCGCACCTTGATTTATTTTGAAGATCGTAGTTATGTCACGCGAACGTGTACACAATCACGATGATAGATTAAGTCGCGCCTAAAGCATTTTCTACGAATATTCATTTTTAAATCATACTCGTGTCACGCGAACGTGTACACAATCACGATGATAGATTAAGTCGCGCCTAAAGCATTTTCTACGAATATTCATTTTTAAATCATACTCGTGTCACGCGAACGTGTACACAATCACGATGATAGATTAAGTCGCGCCTAAAGCATTTTCTACGAATATTCATTTTTAAATCATACTCGTGTCACGCGAACGTGTACACAATTAATAGCGTTTTATTATTATTAACGTTGTTTCGTCCAAAGTTGCGCGAACGTATACTTCGGTTTTAATTTTGAAAATCATAACTATGACACGCGGACATGTACATAATCACGATAATATATCTATTAAATACGCCACCCAATTATTTTCAAATCCAAACAAAGAAGACACCACACCTACTGTCCTTGCGTTTTATTTTTGTGTCATTAATTAGATCTTTATAAATTCTAGCAGAATCATCCAATGTGCAATTTATAGAAAGATATCAACACTTATGATTTACAAAGCAAGAAAATGGATACTACAGTCATACAACTAATTTCATGGTAGAAAACTTACGACAAACATCAGAAGAGGACTTGAATCACCAATGAGCAAAAGCTTAGAGAGGTAATCACTCAGCTCTTTGAATTATGAAAATGATCTTCGATACACATGAAGCAAACCTTCAGATTCATGTGTGAAATGAACAGTGACCAAAAATGACGAACGAAACCTCAAACGGAAACTTTTCCGGCCACCTCGTCCAGCCTTGCCCGCCGCCTATTTTTGGGTGGCTGGACGCAAGAATTGTGATTGCGATTTGGATTGTTTTTGCCACTGATTTTAGAGGTGTTTCAGAGTCGTTTTTGGATCTATTTCTTAGCTAGATTTGTTGCGATTTGAGGCTGGTGTCGCGGTGTTTTGGTGAAGGGGATAGGGGACGTCGCCGACCACTTCGCCATAGACGACAATGACGCAGCAACAATCCTCTCTTCTCTCTTGCGTCCGTTAGAGGCTGGCTTCAACGAGCTTTGTTTTTGCGGCTGCTGAGAAATAACATGGACGGATCAGTGATTAAGAGAGGATGGTCTCGCTGATCTCGTTCTCTTTCTTCCTTAGAGTGAACCGCTGGTTTTCAGCCGTTTTCAGCTTTTTTTTGTATGTGAAGGGTCTGTCCTTAAGAATAAGAAGGAGGAGGAGTTTTATGAGGTGTTGGTGTGTGTGTTTTGAATTCAGACGTGGGGATCATGGGTGGTTAGTTAGGATTTGTAGGGGTGAGGTATGAGTGAAATGGGAAAGTGGGGAAAGTGGTTTTTATTATTATTATTATTATTATTATTATTATTATTATT
>ML396855.1:25549-51857 GCA_005239525.1 Nicotiana knightiana | reverse complement strand
GTTTATTAATAAGAACAAGCTTTGTATCATGATCCAAGTATTTGAAGTCAGTAGTCCACCTCCCATTGAAATTAAGTACAACGCAAACTGAACTCATCCTAGAGAAGCATGTTTAGTGTCAAGTATTAGGATAAGAATTTAATTATGAAAAAAAAGCTGAAGTTTGAGAAAATGAACAATAGAACAAAGCTCATGAAAAAGCTGATTAATGTAGGACAAAAGTAAAGCACAAACTATATTTAACTTGAGCATGCATGAGAAAATTACATAGCACAGGAGAAAAACTTCAGTGCTGAAGTATTAGAAAATAAACTAAAAAACTTCAACATATTTGTGCTGAGATTTTCGGAAAAGGTCATGACAAATCTATTGTATCCAGGAGAAAAACTTCATCACATTCAGTGCTGAAGTATTAGAAAATGAACTAAAAAACTTCAGCACATTTGTGCTGAGGTTTTTCGAAAAGGTCATGACAAATCTATTGTATCCAGGAGAAAAACTTCAGCACATTCAGTGAAGAAGTATTAGAAAATGAACTAAAACACTTCAGCATATTTGTGCTGAGGTTTTTGAAAAAGGTCATCACAAAACTATTATATCCAGGAGAAAAACTTCAGCACATTCAGTGTTGAAGTATTAGAAAATAAACTAAAACACTTCAGGATATTTGTGTTGAGGTTTTTTGAAAAAGTCATGACAAAATTATTGTATCCAGGAGAAAACTTCAGCATCTGCGGAGCTGAAGTATTAGCAAATAAACTAAAAAACTTCAGCATATTGTGCTGAGATTTTTGAAAAAGGTCATGACAAAACTATTGTATCCAGGAGAAAACTTCAGCATCTAAAGAGCTGAAGTATTAGCAAATGATCTATAAAACTTCAGCACAAGATGCTTAAGTTTTTCTTTGAATGTTTTTCTGCGCTTTTTTTAATATTATTTTTCTATAAAGTCAAAAAATACCTTAATTAAAGAAAAAGTTTTTGAAAAAACTCATCAAAAAACTATAGAACACAGTACATAACTTAAGCATATTACTAGTGCTGAAGTTTAGCCACAAAAAAAAAATTGTTTAGCAAATAAAGCAAAAAATTCACCCTAAATTTTTTCTAAATAAACCAAAAACTTTAGCAGAAACTACAGCATGTTATGCAGTCCAAAATTACAGCATCTCAGGTATCATGAACATCAGTCAGATTCGAAAACTTACAATTTGAATTTTTGAATTTGAGTCTGGTTCAAATTTCTGGTTTAGGAGAGGAGATCTGAGAAGAGACGGAGTGATGGAGGAGGATCGGTGAAGTGTTTTGTGCGTGATTTAAATATGAGAAGAGACTGAGTGTTTTGTGTGTGATCCAAATATGAGAAGAGACGGAGTGTTTTGTGCGTGATTTTTATATGTTTTGTCAGGGATAGAATGGTCATATTAGTGCGGATTTTTTGTCGGCTGGCTACCAAATCAATAATTTTTAAAAATAGGGTATATGTTAAAAGGTGACTGCTATATAGGGTATGGCTGCAAATCGCCCGAGGGAACTCTTGTTAAGTTGGTTGGACATTCATGGCCCAACAGGGTTGTTACTTCTTAATAAAAAAACGTGTCAAATTCTAAGTCTCATTATTATACGGTAATATAAAACTGATTACAAATGCTTGACATATAAATGTATAACTAATGAAACCGAGAAACATCGCACGAAAAAGAACATCAACATAATATATCGAATATTGAATGATTTCAATGAAGGCATGACAAAAATAAATAAATAAATAAATCAACGTGGATGAAAAGAGGGCAAATTGCACTTTTAATATGGACTAATCACTTACTGTATTTCTGTCTTGAATAATGCACATAACACCTAGCTTTAAAATAACGAGTAAAAGTAAAACCTTCACTGAAAACGGTGGTTAATATTTTAACAGATGAAATCATGTTCCTTACATATGACCCATTTATCTATCTTTTTGAGAGTTCAAAGTTGTTTTTAATTTTGGAGGGAATAAAAACACTGCAATGACCTCCAAAATGTATCCTTTCCAATTATAAGCAATTGAGTCCTCAAATGTGAAATGAAAATTAAGCTGCCTAACGTTTCAATAATATTCACAATAAAATTCACTTAAGTATTTTGATTTAACAAAGTATTAAAAGTTGTAGCTATCTTATTATTTATTTCTAATATATATTCAGTCGCTATGATTTAAAAAAATAGTTTAGAAGACAGTGATTTGGTCTTCCACAATTCTAATACGAAACTACAGTAGTTACTTGACACAAATACCAGCTGGAATTTTAACTAGATGTGTGCTTTCTAACAGAAAGCCATTGCATGAATTAAAAGAAAACTTACTGATGCAGAAGCGCCTTGAGTAGTAGCACAGCAGATGAAGCATCATATTTGTAAAGGATTGTAAATTCTTTGTGATCATCATAGTCACGTCACTACAGCGTAAATATTCTGCGTAAGCTGAAGCTAGTACAAGTTCATTTTTTCGACAAAATCCTACCACATTCTATCGAAAATGAATTTTTTTAATGGTAACACTGCCATAACAAGCTTAAAAACTCTAAATTCTTGGAAGAGTTTCTACTTAAATGAGATTACAATATGCTAATCTCTACAAGAACAGAACCAAACCTATATCTCTTCTCCATCCAACCACCTTATATGTCTTTGAAGAGGGTTGCTGCAGCTAGACAAAGATCCCAGAGCTAACATACAAAACTAGGAACTGAAGGACCAGATGTGACCACTTTCTAGCAAAATCTCAAGAGTAACTTCTCAAGGTCCGGTCTTCATTGCAAAACTAAAGTGAGGATGTGATTGACTGGTAACGTGCCAGTCCCTCACCATTGTTTCTTCCATCAACGAATCACTATCTTCTTCCAGCTTCATACTAAAGGGATGAAGAATTTGTACTGACAAACAATAATTTCTTCCAGCCACTTATCTGGCAAAGTACTTAAATCCTCCTGTTCAGAATATGAATTGACAAGTTAGAAATTGCTGTCATCAAAAAGAAAAAGGAAATTGGCAGTGAATGATAGATACAACCATAATATGAAATAATCTACGGAAAAGGGCCTAAAGTTCCCCTGAAGTATCGAATTTGGTACAATAATGCCCTCCTTCCACCTTTTCAAAGAAAAATGCACTTACCGTTTAACTTTTGGCTCAGTCATCTCCTTATTTCTAACAATCTTTTATTTATTTTTTTAAAAAACTTACGTGTAATATTTTTATTGGCAGAACTTAAAGACCAGCCCTAGTACACTAACCCACCCGTTATCGACCCGCCGTCCTTTAATTGGGAACCTTTCTCCTCCAAATTGGAACCTTACACCTCCAAGGCAGATACTTTGTTCAAATCTGCAGCTTTGCTACGAACCATATCAGCCAGAGTCTGCTTCAACTTGTTCCTTTTAAACATTGACACATGAGGTGGAAATTGTTCATCGTGCCATTCCCAATAACAACAACCATTCTTCTCAGAACAACATTTGTAGAATCTACTAGCACCATTTATAGGTGTCATAGCAGTAAAATGGTTGGCAATTAATCCGCAATAACATGTACGGGAAACCTTTGTCAAGAGAAGAAGCAGAAGAAGATTCAGACATTTGAAGCTAAAGGAAGAATAGTTACTAATATAAATTTCAGAAGAAGATACAAAGTTGGGAGGTAGGAGATGGGAGAGGGAGAATTTGAAGAACCCTAATGAAAAGAGGAAGAAGAAGAAGCTGTTGCGTCTTTATCGAATTGGTTCTTTGGGTTAAAACGAATTAAAGGGGGGCGGGTTACGGGTGGGTTAGTGTATTAGGGCTGGTCTTTAAGTTCCGTCAATAAAAATATTACACTTGGATTTAAACAAAAATTAAAAGACTGTTAGAAATAGGGGCATGGCTGAGCCAAAAGTTAAACAGTAGGTGCATTTTTATCTGAAAAGGTGGAAGGACATAATTGTACCAAACTCAATACTTCAGGGGCACTTTAGGCCCTTTACCGAATAATCTATTTAGAAAACTCTACTTAATACTTCTCACATGCTACAGTACAAAGTACTCCACCCCGACCCCCCAAAACAGGATTTATTCGGATTATGTTTCATATCAGGACTTTGAAAAAGGCTCCAAGTGGAAAGGATCTAAGTTAGACTCTTCAAGAGAGTGATATGACAATTAGAGACTAGACTGCAACACCAGCTCAGTTTCACAAGTAACGGCAAATTGAACAAATGCACCAGAGTAATGATTTCAAAAATTCCCCTGAAAGTGAACGTAAATATTACCTTTGATGATGAGGTGAAGATGGCTGATCTGGAGAAGAGCGTTGCCCAGAAACTGCATGAAATCTCTGTTCCTCGAATGCTCCCCGTTGTCGACTTACCTCACCTGGCTGAGGTTGTTCATTTACACCTGAGAATCCTACTGGACCGAGAGACCCAAACTCAAGCTGTTCTCCATGTGAACCATAACTGGCATTGTCGTCAAATGGATACAGCATTACAAAAGGGGATCCAGCAGGTCCATTTGAAGTCACTCCACTTGGGTTCATTGCTGTTAAAGGATACATGCCGTATGCTGCATTAGGAGGGCCACCGTGGCTTGAATTTCCACGCAATGGACCATTTTGGGACAGATAAGAAGGCACAGAGTCGTGTCTATGTGAGCTCCAGGATCTGTCTGCCCGGCTATCACCGGATGCCAACCGATCCACTCTTGAGTTTGATTTCTCAGATTGGCTGCGGTTGTAATTGCGCCCAGCAGCACGAGATTTTGAATTCATATTCCAATTCCCCTCTCTGTCCACATGATTATCGTTTCTCTCGTAGCTGTAATTGCCCCTTCTTGTACTAGATGAGTGCCGATCCCTAGCTGACACCTTCTGAAGCGATATCAAATTGCAAATGTAAAATATTCACTTGAAATGATAGTACCACGTCTCAATCAAAAAGATCTTGTGTACAGAATAGAAGAGTTCTACACAAAATCAAGCTTCCGTAATGGAAAGATAGGCAAGATGATTATGTGAGCTTCATGGACATAATATAGGTAATATCTCACCGTAACCATCCTCAGCGTCAATTCAAAAGCATGGAAAAACAAAGCAGAACAGTGATTCTACTTTTCACAAACATCTCTCATGGAACTAGTAACAAGGATAATGTTGTCTACCACTAATAAAGGAGGCATCTGAGCAACCATTTTTTATCCTAATGCTTGAACATTTATGTGAAAAGGACAGAATGAAAACATTGGATTGCATTAATAAATCTATAAATCACATTCGGCATGATGAGAACAGGAGGATTAGTTAAGAAACAAGGAGAGAGATGTGCAAGCATTTTTTTTTTTGGAAACAAAAGATGCGCATATTTCTCTACAATATCCACCTAATACTATCTATTAAAGAGGGGTAAAAAGAGATATAGATATAAAATTTAATAATGTACAGCTTTGATACTACTTACAGGATTTGGCAGGTACGTCCCAGTCCCGCTACGGAATCTTGGTATCTCATCAACATACCGTTGAAACATATTAGGAGGTCTATTAGAAACAGACTGAAGTGGTGCAACGGGCAATACACGAGGACCATAGCTCATCAACTGAGTAAAGAGGTTCATGTTAGCTGAATGAGGTCTTCCAGGACCATCCCATGGGAAACGACCCTGTAAATATACAGGGGGTACCATTACTGGAGAAGGATAAACAAGTGGTCCAGGATGTCTAGGGTTTTGGCAAAACCTTCCATATTGCAAATTTTGAAAATGACTAGCAAAGTCACTGTTAAGTATATCGGACTTGTGTTCAACAGGCCCCTCCATAGAAGTGGGCCCCCTAAAAGAGCTGGATGGAGTTAAATCTTCAGAGTGGTCAAGTCCCTCAGATGTATCAAAGTTCTGACCTGAATCACTATGATCTAGGCATTCTTCTCCTCCTAAATGGCTTGTTGAAGAATCAGGAGTTCCTGCCTCAGGCGGAATATTATATATTGGAAGCATAGTGAGAAATGGAACTGGTGGCCCAGTGGGATAAAATGCAATAACCCCCGAATTATCACCCATTCTTTGCCGAGAACCAGGACCAATAAGCATTGGTGCGATGGGTATCATTGGGTCTGATCCACTTGTCTGAGCAACTTCATGTTCAGGAACATGCCTTGCAAGGTGCATGGAAATAACAGATTGAGGTCCTTGGCTCCTCTCAGCCATTTCAGTACCCACGTTTGACACAGAATTCCAATCCTGATCATCCTCCTCAGCTTGATCTGACACATGGTCAGACATCATTTTACCTTTTCCATAACCAGTAGTTGGCTCTGTGGCAGCTGCTTTTTTTCCCCGCCTTTCCCTTGTTGACTTTGTGCTTTTAGCGGATGACCCATCCCAAGAACTCTCGGAAGAGGTTTTACTTCTCATTGAACTACTATGAGCACTGGACGAGAACCTGGAACTTGCCATCCTTTCTTCAGCATAAATGTCATTCCCTCTGCTATCCTGAAACTGAATATTATCAGAATGTTCTTCCCTAATTGGCCCATGTTTTTCCTTCATATACTTCTGCTGAGCTCCCAGAGAGTTACCAGAGCCACTAACCCAAGATGAAGGAACAAAGTTAAAACCTGAATGTATAGATTGTTGCTTAAGATCAGATTGAAGTGTTTCATAATTTCCATTTTCTGGGTCAAATCCAACACTGGAGCCAGCATCTGGCTCTTGCCAGAAATCATTTTCTGCCTCGCCTGAGTTCATCTCCATAGAGCTAAAATTTTCATTATTGCGGTCAATTGGATCTTCAGAAGTTGGATTCAACCCAAGGCCTGGGAAGTACTGGTTGAAATGGGGTGAAATCAAACCATGTGGAAATTGCATGTTCGAAAATGCAGGATCCATAAACGGAAAATTAGTGGGAACTCCTGGCATATTTCGTTGATTATAGCCCATAGACGTCAGAAATGAGGGAGAGATAGGAAAAGGTAACTGGGCTGAAGCCCAATTAAAAGGAAACTGAACTTGACCATTAAATCCATGGATTGAAGTGGATGCCATCATATTCACAAGATCTTGCTCTTCCTGATGCATCCCCTGTGTCCCCCCACCAGTCGACGAGAGCTCTTCATTCAGAACATCGATGCCTGATTCTCGGCGAAAGCTATTTGATCCACCGTTGGATTCAGTCTCAAGATCATGACTCTGGAGGGATGGAATGTGTCCGACAGATGGCGTGTTATCATTTAGAGTTCGACCACTCTGACCTGCAACA
The DNA here is from genome assembly GCA_005239525.1 of Nicotiana knightiana. NCBI lineage: Eukaryota > Viridiplantae > Streptophyta > Magnoliopsida > Solanales > Solanaceae > Nicotiana > Nicotiana knightiana. The sequence continues at coordinate 44,589 of ML396855.1, read as the reverse complement.
TTTTCAGATCCTTGATTCCTCCTCTTATAACTGCTGTCCTGCCTCATCGGAGTGGATTGCATTTTTGCAGTCTCTGGAGCTCTTCCACGCCTTTCTTGATTGTTATTATCACCATAGGTGTCTGTAAGCTCAGGACTAGACCGCGTTCTGGCAAAAACAAACCTACCCTGTATATCATTAAGTATTTGATCAGATTTTGAATCTCTCTGAATTTTGTCAGTATGTGAAACCTGAGAGGTAGCGGTTTCTTTCTGCAATTGATCAGAAACCCTTGAGTTGCTCGAATTGCTGTGGCCCTTTCGGTTTTCAGTATAAGAGGACACAGAAAAATCATTCGTTCTAGAGAAGCTTCCAGAAGAATGGTTAATATATTGAGAAGAAGCATTCCGTGGATTGGCTCCCTCCACCTTACTCACCTTTTTTCCACTGGGTTTGACCCTAAAATTCTGAGACTCCGGTACGTCATCTGGTGTTGACAATCTTACGCGTGACAATTCAGCCTCTGGGGCATCAGGCCTTTGGCCACTGCCATGCCTGTCCCAAGTATTCATAAAAAACTGATTTACTTCATATATTAGATTTTCTTTTGGGCAGTCCAGCAATCTTGCCAGCCTTTTGGCACCAAATGCAAACGCACTCCGTATCCTATAAAAATTACCTGCCAGAATTATAATCAGCCGAAATGAAGTACCAAGAAGAAATGATGTAAAGAACACGCCATATCTAGACCTTTTAAAATCATGCAGTTATTTTCTATTAAGCAGTTGTCATTCAAGGCTGTACCTTATGAATTTCCCTCAGATTTTTGCTAGTCAAAGAAATTTTAACTTAAGATACTAAACAATTGAATTACTTTCTGTTCTTCTAGGACACCAACATGCATCATGTAAAAAGCAGTGGTGGCAGACCCTTCTTTCTGATATGGTTAAACCCACCCCTCCAGAACCCACCTGCCGAGGAATCACCAGCCCTTCCCCATTTTGCACCCTAGGTGACTGAAACCCCCGACCTCAAGGTTGTAGGTGGAGAATGTTCTCCTCTAGGTTATCCCTCACTCATCAGTGGTGGCAGAAATTAAACGTCAAAACCTTCAAAATATATAATTAAATCTACCGTCAGAGAAGTAAAGAAATTACGGAAAATATTAAGAACTGCAACTAAATGTAAGTGAAAGCTCATGTTCAAAGACCCCCGTAAGTATGGCCAAGAATGAGCAGAAGTTCATTAAAAAGATGACATCAGCTTATATTGACATAATTAGTGAACAAGAATATCCAAATTTCAAGTACCTTTACTCACACTACGGCCAAGGTTGTTGTTTACTCGTAAAGGATCAATTACATTAAAATGTTTAGAGACAAAAGGTTGCCCTTGGTTTTCCTGCCCACCAGGAAAAACAGCATACACGGAGCTACAGGCATCAAGAAACAATTTGCTGAGAAGCAATTCTCCACCATCTTTGCGAGGAGATTCCGCTGTAACACGACGCCCACAACAAAATTAAGCCATCAAATTAACTCAAGCCAAACTACAAGAAATCAAAAATACTAAATGACCCAACACATGTGCATTACCAGCGACATCAGGAAGTGAACTAATAGCCACAGGACCCCATAAACTAACACAAAAGTTGTCCCAATCAAAGTTGCTGAAGAACTCCAAGAAGCGGAAAAGGACCTGAGTATGAATTGTAAACATTAAAGAACAAGAAATAAAACCCATAAAAAAATAAACATCAATCAAAAGTTAGTCACCTCAAGTGGCCCAGAAAAGGAATTGTTGAACACATGAAATATGTAAAGAACTAAGGTTTCCAAAGCATAAGTTGAAATGAGACCATGATGAGCACCCAGTATACGGCTCTCATAATAACACCATGCCTTAATCAAGATAATGCTGCGCTTGAATAAATGATTCTGGTTTATCAGGTGATCAACCTACAAATAACAAACAAGTACAGTAAAGAGTTCATGCTCCTTTACTCAGAACTCTTTATTTCTCCACTAATTCCATATTAGGAAAAGTACTTAGCACAGCATGTAAACTCTATGGCTGTATCATCAAACAGCAGATTTTGTAATAGCATAAGAAACTACACACCTCCTCCAGGAAGCAAAGGGTACATAGACCCCCTAGCTGATTGAAAGATATGTCAACCACGATATTTTCAACTAAACATTTTATTAACTTCACCTGCAGTCAGAAAAAAAGAGAACAATGAGAGGAATTCATTGACAACAGAATTACCAAGGCACTGGTGCAAATAAAGAGTAACTACATAACCAAGTAAGCACCGTTAGCATCTACTATCCTTATTAAGCTATCCAGGTAGAGAAAGATGATTGATTATTCATCTTGAAGTATTAGCTTCTTTCTTTCCTTTTTTCTGAAACAGATATATTAGCTACAAACTTAAATAACATTCCCTTTATCTCCCAACTCCACTCAACACTACAATCTCTTAGAGCCCATTCTTGGTCCCAAATACTAGTGGAACTGGAGGATATACCTCACAACTTGCAAAAAGTCTATGCAATGAACATACTCCAACTAGATAAGTCTTAAAAGATTCTATATGTAGCTTCATGAGCTCCGATAATAGCATAGGTATTACTACATCTGATTGATAAGATCCCCACCGGAAGGGTCAAGTAACTGCAGAAAAAGACCAAAGAGGTTTTCTATGGAGAACTTATACACCCATTTCTCAGTTCCTGATAGATAGTCGGACAGAACAAGGGGAGAGAAAAATGTCTGTCTAAGAACTAAAAAATTACACTGTTGTGAAGTCAACTGTAATCATTCCTAAAAGCAAGGACAATACTATTAAGAAGGCGTAAAAAGTATTACAGTTAGCGACCTCGGGAACGAGCATTACAACAAATCCAACTATAGACGTAAAACTATATACATGATGAAATTCCCTAAGTTCTTCAATATACTTGGTGTGGGGAATGAAAAATGCAAACAGAAAATATGATGATACCAATATAACTCCAATTAAATATCCGAAGAAGGTAGACTAAGGGGAAAGGATGTATATTAAATGCCAGATGCGTCATTCATTCATTCAATAAATAGGAGCATTGGGTAGAAAACTTTAAACTGATGATTTTGCAGAACCTCTTGTGGTGCTTAACAAACATGAAATATCAGACAGAAGTCGAATTAGTTTTTTTACTGGCATGCAATCTCATAAATAAATTACTCTTGAAAGTTGAAACACATAATCCCAAAGAGTCCTAAATCATCTAAATGTACGAGACCAAATGTTAACATCTGATTCTATGATATCTTCGTATAAAAGCATTAAGAAAGAAACTTAATGTAGCATTGACACAATTTTTAGAATACTATAATTCTGCTCTGACAACTGGAGTAAAAGACAATCATACTTTTAATGTTTGTATGAGACATTCCTTTAATGCCAATTAGGATCTAGTCCCTACTAAATATGAGAGAAATGTTTCATTACTTTTGCAACTTTAAAAAAGGGTTAAAATGAGTAGTCACATATTTTCATAGGAATAGTTCCTTCTATTTTTTTACAAGGCAAGATAGTTCCTTCCATATTAATTAAAAAATCAAATCAACAGATGGTAATAATCTCAAATAGATATGGTAACACAATTTTTCATTACAAAATTATCAAAGAAGAACCACAAGTCTTGATAGTTGCACAGAGAAATCTTCGGCTAAAGTGACCGTAACCACAAGCCAAAACCATTGCGTAAACCATAAAATAAGAAACTAGACAGTACATGTTTTGTTGCATCTAAATGAAAAAGAAAGAAATTCTCTGAAAAGCCAAAAGGAGAGAAAAGTTTCAAAAGATTGATCCAAAAAATAGCCACAAAAGCAAATTTTAATTTGTTTTTGAAATTCAACAGCAAGTATCAAAATATAGTCAGCAGGGAAGCTCCATAACTTTATACAATCCTAGACTAGAATCCCAAAAACAAGGGACAAGTCAAATTCAAGTCCCAACTATAACCAACAAAAGATACTCATGGTACAATCTAGTTTTCTGAATTAAAAAAATACCCAAACAGTACTCCTTATAATTAGAAGATACTCCTAAAACATTCTCCATCATATCAGAGGTCAAAAGTTGCCGAATTCCAATTACCTGCTAAAGAAAGCTAGCCAGAAAACTACCTACTCCCTCTAATAGGCATCAATGCAGAGGATTAAGAATATATGCATGCAAATCTCAAAGAAAAGGGGGTTTATGACAAGGACTTACTTCTGCCTGAATGTACTGAACCTCCTTGACATGAAATTCAGCATTTTCATTTTTCTCCTCTTTCTCTAGCATATCACGAACCTGATGAGCCCATGTATCTTTTAAACTTTGGTTATTACTGAAGGCAGTTAAATCAATGTCCCCGTCAGGAAGATAAGTCTTCAATGGTACTGAGCCGAATGTAAAAACCTGGAAAATCTGACGCTTTTAAAAGAAATTTACAAGCAAAACGACAAAAAGTGAGACAAAACATAAACAAAGCTGGAACTTTTTTGTGTTCAGATGAGCAAGTAGAACAAAGTCCTATATGGCAACTCCAAGTAACCACTTCCATTGTGAAGGAAGACTTACTACCCGGGAAAAAAAATAGAATAGTAAAATGTAGAAGTCATGCTTGAAGACTCATTTCACCCAGTAAATTCATTATCTTTACTGGTATCTGACATAGAACAAAGTTTATTGACATATCAAACGTTATGTGCATATGAGAATGACGACTCCACTCTTTTAGGAAAGATTGATTGCGAGGCAATAGTTTGAACCACCAAAGAACATCGCCAATCCACCTTGTACTCTCTTCACCCACCTCCACCACATACCCACACTCTACATTCTCTTCCATTTTCCCACTTCAGAACTCATTAGCCTTCATAATATCCCCAACTATTTCTATCCAACTTGTATCTAATCCGCTCCCTTTACTACTGTAAATAAAGAAAAATAGAAATCTGCACTTCATAGTAATATTACCTATTACAAGAAAATCCAAACTTTTAACCAAATATCTAACTTAATCTGCTGTTTCATATTCAATAATGAGCTACAGAATGCAGAATAAAGAGCACAAATTTTAATAAGATGTACATCATTTTAGAAGTTTACAATGCAAACTAAAGTTCCTAATGCATTTAGAACAAGAAAACTCATTGGTCCTTCTTCATAGAGGTAAGTAACTCATATCACAGAGAAGTAGCAAAACTTCACACAACATAACAACAGATAAATCCAACAAAATTGCAATGTAAACAAAATTCAAGACAACCTGACAAGGGAAACATTTCATGATGAGGCGCTGAACGTAATCAGCAACAGCATTTCTGCGCTCCTCGGATGGTTGGTTAGGCTGAATGCAGGCAATGAGCTCAGCAGTCCTTTCCTCAGCCTTTGACCATCTCTCAGAGTCAAGGACTCCGATCACCGGTCCTGCATCGGGCACTAGCCCATTCGGCAATAGCCCACTTGGCTCTGCCCATTCCTCATGTTCTCCCATACAACAACTACTTGTTTAACCTCACTGCAAATTGTTCAATAAAAATACAACCTTTTCTCCCCGCAAAGCTAAACTAGCAACCCCTTTATCAAGTATCTCATACAAAACCTAAATCTGAAATACAAATAAAACCCCCAAGAAAGCAGTTCAACAATATGGCTAATAGATAAACAAAAGCCAAGGCCAATTCTTGAATTGCACAAACCAGAATTACCAAAAAGGGTGTCAATAGCACTTCATAGTTTTTTATATACTCCTATATATCAATCCAAAAAACCCCACCTTTTTCCCCAAAAATTAAAAAAAAAAAAATTAAAACAAAAAGAACCCTAAAGAGGAGGTCTGATAGGAATAATTGATCAAGGGATTCAACTGGAAAAGGAAACCCTAAAAAAGAGAAAATCAAATAAGCCCTGAAATACAACAAAAATGACGAATCCACAACTTTTCTTGATTTTCTAACAGATAAAGATGGAATTTTTCATTTCCAAAATAAAAAATAGAAAAGAAAGGAAAATAGGATAAAAAGGCAAATGTGTTTTTCTGGAAAGGAGAAAGGGAAGCGTAGAGAGGTGTGTGTGTGTGTAAGAATGGGAAGCACAGATTAAAGTGTGTGACTATGTGTGAGAGAGAAAATAGAAATTCAGGAAAGAGAGAGGAATTGGTTTTGACGCTTTGAGTTTGAGGATGTTGGCCTCGTAGAAAAATAAGTATTGGGGAAAGGAGGAAGAGAGATTTGTTTTTATTTTCTTTTTTGTTGGTCCTTTTTTGGCCCCTTTTTATCCTTACTCTATTATTTGAGGGATGTTCTAATTCTAATTATCAAATGAAAGGGATGGGTCTGTAAACTTTTGGCAAATGATGAAATTTCATTATTTTAAAAAATCACAAAATACATTTTGTTGGTATAATTAAGGCACTCTTATAAATTTCGCTTGAAAGAACTTAACACGTGAAATCTAATAATTTGCGCTTTTCGTAATTCTTTTTAAGAGAATGAGGTATGAGGGCAGACTTGAATTTTATTAATTAATTACCTTTTCAAACATATCACAATTTGAATCTTGTGAATCTTCTCTTTTTTGGTATCTTATTATTAATAATTATACAAAAATTTATACTACTAATTGTTGTGGGAAGGATATATCAAAAGTGCATGTACACATTATACATTTTGGGCCAACAATCTCAACACAGTGCCCTAGTTGTAGTCCTCGCATTGGGCCTTAGCCCTAACTAAACCCTACTCGATTTGAAGATTTATTGTTTTCTGTTTTTTCTTAACTATTTAAATTTAGAAGAATTAACCTAAATAGCAAGCCACTCCATTTCTTAAACTAAAAATAGCCAGGGAGTGTATAATATATATATATATATATACATACTAGTATTTATGAACGTGTGGTGCACGTTAATAATGGCACGTGATGATTTAAATATTTATTTATATGAATGAACAATAAAATTAAATTAATAAGAGAAATTTTATGTTTAATAATACAACAATCATCTAAATGCAGAAAAATATTATTACTTTAGCATAATACATGAATTTAGAATAAAAGAACATCATCAAAACTTACACAAACGGTCAATCTTTTCATGTTAGTTAGATAATTATGTGTTATAGTTTAAAAGTATTTAATGTGAATGTATCTTAACGAACACTTTTTTTTTCGGACAATTTTTTTGTGTATGTTTTCTCCTAGTGCTTTGGTTGCTCTGTCTTAACCAGAACTCTTATTGTCGATCTCGATATTCCTCTTGAAAGGGCAACATATTATTGTTCGTGCAACAAAACATATTGCGATAAATATAGTCCAATATTTAGGATATTTGCCCTTGTGATTTATTTATTATATTTGCAAAACATAAGCATACTAAATATTATTTTCACAAATTTAAAGGATATTCCTTAGTTTTGGAAGACGAAAGTTGAATTCAGGAATAAGAATATACTTAGAAGCACATTGACCAGTATCATAATTTTTGCATGTATGATGTTATTGTCAAAACTTCTATATACTATTTGTGTGCTATTAGATAAGCCATTCGGCGTATCTATGTTTTTCAGTAGCATGATGTGCATATTTTTCTTCAAAACTAACCTATATACAATGGAAGATCAATTTTAACTTAGTCTATTATATAAACAGTGACAGTAACATACGTAAGAAATAATAAACTTGACAACAAACATATATGGTAGAAGGCCATTTGACATTTAAGTATTTAAGTATTCTTCTTGCCAATAATTATTGGTATCATTTTCTCGCTAGTCAAAAGCTGAAAAATATTTTATTTTTACAATAAAATTTTGCAATCAACCTTTTATTTAGTTGATCAATATATTCATTTCTACTAGCTAAGATATCTCTTTAATTCCATCATGCGATTTGCACAAATTGCATTTCAATCTAATGATATAAATATTTCTCTTATTAAATGCACTAACATTACCATTGAGATTGATAACTAAGTGTTCAGGAAGAATCAAATCATCTTTTATTGGATGCTCTTCTTCGTTTCCGACACGAAGCAAGAAGACATTGAATATTGAATTTGTGCTTACTTTAAATTTCTTGTCAGTTGAATCTTTTTCATTTGAGGCCAGAAGTATAACTTTGTCAAGATAGCTTTTACAACTCTGCTTTTGTCGATTTTGGAACTACCGGTAGTACTTGACATAAATCACCTCCCTAATCCACCAAACAATTCATTAAATATTCAATATATTTCTAGAACTCGGGGCAATTATTTCGATCATTTTACACTTAGCCATAAGTGCTTCATCCCATATTATTAATTTTGATTTCCTTATAAATTTAGCACCATTGCTTTACTTTGATATATTTGTGATGATTATTTAAGTTGCTTGAAGAGGTATATCAAATGTAAAGTGGGTGGCTTCACAATAAAGTTGTTGTTGGTACACCACTTGCTATTATTGCTAATAGTGCCATGTCTCTTAATATGATATTTGCAAGTAGTGCATGACATAGAAATAGTATTTCGATTCTGCTGGAGGCATCTAAAAAGAATAATCTCGTTATACCATAGTCGACTCTTTATAATAAAGTCTTGAAAGCTCGTTCTGGATTAGGATTTAGCTTTGATTGTGCTTCCTCAGATACTTGTATAACATTTTGATTCTTAATAATATACTATCCTTCTAACTTTGTATTCTAACGCTCTTTTTATGGAATAAATTTATGTACTCGGAGATTTTTTTTTTAACTTGAATAAGAATTTTAATTTAAAAAATAATTGAATTGGATTCTCTTGCTAAATAATTAATTAAAATATTTAATTATTTAGTTTTAGCATAAAAATAATTTATTTTATATTGATTCAGATCTTAATATTAGTTCATCTCTTATTTTGGAATTTTAATCTTAATTATAATTTTATCCACATAAATTTTATTTTCAAAGAGTAAAATTTATATGGCATTTCACTTTTAGATCGTTATTTTTGTAGAATTATTAGTGGTATTGACTATTACTAACTATTTTTTTCTCTTTCTGTAACGGCTTGGTCGGTCGTATCGAGAGTTATAGCCTCGTTTCCCCTATTTTTGCTTTTTTTTTGTGTTATTCAACTATATTGTGATATACCGGGTTAGTTGGTTGGGGTCCGGAGTGGTTTCGGAGTGAATTGAGACACTTAGTCTCTTTATTAGAAGCTAAAGTTGGAAAAGTCAGCTGGATGTTGATTTATGTATAAACGATCTCGGATTTGAATTTTGATGATTTTGTTAGCTCTGTTAGGTGATTTTGGACTTAGAAGTGTATCCGGAATGTGATTTGGAGGTCCGTAGTGGAATTAGGCTTGAATTGGCGAAAGTTAAAAATTCATCGATTTTGATCGGTAGTGGAGAATTTGATATCAGGGTCGGAATAGATTTCCGGGAGTTGGAGTACGTTCATGGTGTCATTTGTGATGTGTGTGTAAAATTTGAGGTCATTCGGACGTGGTTTGATAGGTTTCGGCATTGTTTGCGGAATTTGTAAGTTTACAAGTTCTTAGGCTTGAATCCGAGGGTAATTTGGTGTTTTGATGTTGTTTTGAGCGATTCGAAGGCTCGACTAAGTTTGTGTGCTGATATATGACTTGTTGGTATGGTTGGTTGAGGTCCCGAGGGGCTAGGGGTGATTCCGGATGGCTAACGGAAGGTTTGGAACTTGGAAATGCAGTTGAATTACTGCTGGTGGTCTTTTCCGCACCTGCGGAGAGGGAGCCGCAGGTAAGAGGCTGCAGAAGCGCTTGGGAGGCTGCAAATGCGGGCATGGCTGAGTTGCACTGGAATCGTATGTGCGAGAAGGGGGTCGCACCTGCGAGCCCGCAGGTGAGAGGCTAGGGCGCAGATGCGGAAATGAGGAAGTTGTTTGTTTCCGCAGAAGGGGAGGAAAGGCGCAGGTGCGCGTCCGCAGGTGCGTTAAGTGGCTTTTCATAGAAGCAGAGCTTCAGCCGCAGAAGCGGCACCATAGGTGCGATTAAAAGACCGCAGGTGCGGTTTCACTAGGCAGAATGTATAAATAGAGGACTTCGAGACTTTTCCTCGTTTCCACCATTTTTAACTCGAACTTTGGAGATTTTGAGGTGATTTTTGAAGGGGACTCAAGGCTATTCACTGAGGTAAGTCCCTTGAGCCTAAATACCCTTAGCTATAGTGTTTTTTCGTTGATTTCTCATCTAATTAGTGGGATTTAGGAGTGAAAATAGGGGGTTAGGGCTTGGGATTTTGGACAGTGTATTTTGGGAATTTGAGGGATCAAATAATGTCGGATTTTGATGAATTTAGTATGGTTAGACTCGTGAGTGAATGAAATTTCGGGTTTTGTGACCTTTGTCGGATTTCGAGACGTGGGCCCAGGGGCCGGATTTGAGTGAATTTCGGATTTTAGCTAATTCAGTAGTTTTCTTGTGGGATTGATCCCTTTAGCCTTTATTGATTGTGTTGTATTACTTGTGGCTAGATTCCGGGCATTTGGAGGCCGAATCGAAAAGCAAGGGCATTGCGAAGTGGGAATTTGCTCGGATTGAGGTAAGTAACGGTTGTAAATCTAGTCTTGAGGGTATGAAACCCCAGATTTTGTGTCATGTGACTATTTGGAGGTGATGCACATGCTAGGTGATGGGCGTGTGGGCGTGTATCGTTGGGTATTGTGACTTGGTTCGTCCCGTAGCAACTGTAAAGTTGAACAACCTGCTGTAATTATATGCTCCTTATGTGTTTTAGAAAGGTTTACTGTAAATCATACTAGATACCATGTCTAGGATTTATGTCGGTATTGTTTGGACCCTTAGAGGTCGTTTCTTGATGTTCTCTCACTGTTTTGGTTGATATCCTGTACTCGGTCATGTTCATGTATTCTTACATCATAGCTCAGTCTTTGTTATTCTATTTGATGCATCATGTCAATGTCGTTTGGGCTTATTTCTTTGATTTCTGAGAGCCCGAGACACTGGAGAGATTCATGACTGAGTGAGGCCGAGGGCCTGATTTGTGCGGACATTTATGGGATCGGGCTGCACGCCGCAGCATGTTTCATTGATACTGTCATGATTGGCATTGATGTAGCGCTTGGGCTGAAGGAGTCTCTCTGGGGTATGTACACACCCCTAGTGAGCACATGTACCTACTGAGTGTGAGTACCGAGTGGCGAATGCCGAGTGCGGAGCGATTGTGAGGCATGAGTGATGGTGAGGTTTGTGATGACCTAGTTGGACATGTAGAGTAGATACCCCTATTTATTCGCCAGTTCAGGTACTTTTCTATGTCCATTCGAGGACGAACAATTGTTTTAGAGGTGGAGATTGTGATGACCTAAAAGGTCATCTTATGTTTTAGAATTCAATTCTGCGCTCTATAGCCTTAAAAATCTCATTTTCACCCTTCTCGATTTGTGTGCACAGTCTGGGCATGTTTCCGGAAAGCTTTTATGTGGAAAATTGAATAAATAATAATTTTTGGTCTTAAAAAGTGATTTTAATTTACTTTGGTCAACGTTTTGAGTAAACGGATCCGAACCCATGTTTTGACGATCCCGTGGGTCCGTAGTAAAATATGGGACCTGGACGTATGCCCGAAATCAAATTCCGAGGTCCCTTCCTCGAGATATAAATTTTTTATTTAAATTAAAAGACTGAAATTATGAAGGTTTTAAGAATTTGGTTAATGTTTGATCTTGTTGGTATCGTGTCTGTATTTTGGTTTCGGAGTCCGGTACAGGTCCGTTATGGTATTTATACCTTATCTTTGAAATTTTGGTAAGAAACAAAATTGATTTGACGTAATTCGGACCGTCAGTTGAGAAAATAGTAATTTTAAAGTGTTCTTGAGAATTCCATAGGTTTTGGTGCTAAATCCGTAGTTTTAGGTGTTATTTTGGCGATTTGATCGCACGAGCAAGTCTGTATGATGTTTTTAGACTTGTGTGCATGTTCGGTTTGGAGCCCCGAGGGCTCGGGCGAGTTTCGGATAAGCCACGGGTAGTTTGAGACTTAGAAAATTTGGTGTATTTGTTGTTTCTGGTATGCTGCCACTTTGTGCTTCCCGATCGCGAAGGGGAAACGAGGTTGGGGAGGAGTTTCTTCTACGTGAACGCTGAGACTGGGTCGCGAACGCGAGGCGATGGGGGCTTTACCCTTCACGAACGCGACCATCTCAACGCGAACGGGAAGTGTTAGGGACCTGGGGGAGGGGTCAGTCATATCTCATACGCGAACGCAAGCAATGGTTCGCGAACGCGAAGGCCAGGGGGCATAACCTTCGCGAACGCGTAGGCCTTTGGCCTGCTATGCATCGCGATCGCGACAGGTCTCCCGCGAACGCGATGAAGACCGGTCCAGTGATTTTCAAAACAGAACAAAAACGAGACCTCGACTTGGGGTCGGATTCCGGAACTAATTATATATTCGGGCTCGGGGGTGAATGGGTAAATGGATTTTGGTCCGAACCTCGAGTTTGACCAAGCGGGCCCGGGGTCAATTTTTGACTTTTGGGGAGAAAGTTTGGGAAACCTACAATTATGTATTGAAACTGATTTCTTTAGCAATAATTAATGTTAGTAAGTAATTATGGCTAGATACGGGTGGATTGGAGGTGGAATCTAGAGGAAAAGCGGTGGTTGAGCTTTGATTTGGCATTTGGAGCAAGGTAAGTGTCGTGTCTAACTTTGGCTTGAGTGATTAGGTATTATTTGCTTATTTGCTACGTGTTTGGTTGTTGAGTACAATGTATAGGTGAAGTGATGAGCATCTATGTGTTGTTGTCGAGTCATGGTATGCGAGTGAGTCCTTTTCTTGCAAATTGTTGCAGTCTTTAATTATATTGATCATGCTTAGCATAGCCATTTGTGATGTTAGGCAACTTCTATCCGGTTTTACTGAGGTTTGGTAATTGTTGAATATTGGCTCAAGGTTGAGGTTGATATTGTGGTACTAAGTATTGATGAAATACTGATTTTTGTTTGATATTCCTTTATATCTGTTATTATTGATCTTTGATTGGTGAGGAAGGGTGTAAAGTACGAAGGGTGATGCCGTGCCATTGCATTATTTCATATGGTGAGGAAGAGTGTAAAGCACAAAGGGTGATGACGTGCCATTTCATTATTTAATATGGTGAGGAAGAGTGTAAAGCACGAAGGGTAATGCTTGCATTATTTCATATAGTGAGGTTGAGAGTAAAAGCACGAAGGGTGACGCCGTGCAGTTTCTTTTACCGTTCTTACCTTTTTTATCTGTTTAAGGCATTTTGAATTATCTGGTTATATCATTGTTGCTGATTTCTTACAGTGTGAACCCCTCAGCATGTCTCCTCCCAACATTTCCTGTCTTATTTCTGTTATTGTTGTTATTGTTACATGTATGATTATACTGCACAAGTTGTTTGTGGGTGTCTTGTCCTAGCCTCGTCACTTCTTCGTCGAGGTTAGGCTCGACACTTACTAGTACATGGGATCAGTTGTACTGATATTGCACTCTGCACTTTCTGTGCAGATTCAGGTATCGGCCCGAGCTGATTCTAAGATTTGCAACTGACTTCATCACACAGGAGACCCAAGGTAGATCTGTCGACGTCTGCAGACCCTGGAGTCCCCTCCTACCTGCTCATTTTACTATTTTCTTGACTCATAAACAATTGTATTTTTCCTTAAGCCAAATATTTGTAGATATATCATAGAAGTTCGTGAGTTGTGACTCCAGATCATGGGTATTTATGTATAAATACTCGGTTTTGTTATAGATTTCCGCTTTTTTATAAATTTGATAGGTGTTTATTGTTGTTAATCGCCGAAGTTTAAAGATTATTGTGTATTGAATCTCTAACGTTGGATTGTTTAGCAAGTGTTTATTGTTGTTAATCGCCGAAGTTTAAAGATTATTAGTATAATTACTTTCGGGGTGTCTAAATGAATTTGCACAATATAATACATTCTAAAATTAAATTAGTAATAGGACATTATAATATGTTTTGAAATTAATTTAGTAATAGAAATTTTTAAGAATTATATCGTAAAAGTAATAGTATTACATGACTAAAGATATTTAATTGTTAAATTTAATATGAATTAGACATCCCGAAAGTAATTATACTAATAGGATTCCTAAAGGTAATCATGTAGGATTCCTAACGTGTAGTATTATGTCCTAAAACTAATAGGATTATAAGACTAATATCTAGAATTCCGGTTATGTCCCTTTAGTATGAGTTATTACGCTTAATATTAAAAGGTTATTTTTGTAAACCGACGCTGTGTTCATGCTTTTATAATAATACTATTATCTATGAACGTGCGTTGCACATTAATAATGACACGTGATGATTTAAATATTTATTTATATAAAGGAACAATAAAATTGAATTAATGAGAGAACTTTTATGTATAATAATACAACAATCATCTAAATACCGAAAAAAATTATTACATTAGCATAATACATGAATTTAAAATCAAAGGAGATCATTAAAACTTACACAAATGATTGATTTTGTCATCTTAGTCGAGATAATTATGAATTATAGTTTAAAAATATCCAATGTGATGGTATTTTAATGTATACTTCTTTGTGGACAATATTTTTTTATGTATGTTTCCTCCTAATGTTTTGGTTGCTCTGCCTTAACCAAAACTCTTGTTGTCGATCTTGATATGCCTCTTGAAAATGCAATATACAGTTGTTCGTGCAAGAAAATATATTGTGGTAAATATAGTCCAATATTTAGGATGTTTGTCCTTGTGCTTTATTTGTTATATTATCAAAACATAAACATACTAAAAATTATTTTCACAAAATTTAAAAGGATATTCCTTAGTTTCGGAAGGTAAAAGTTGAATTCAGGGATAAGAATATACTTAGGCGCACATTGACCAGTATCATAATTTTTGCATGTATAACGATATTGTCAAAACTTCTATATATCATTTATGTGATATTATTGTATTGGTAAAAAAGAGTTTCACACGTAAGCCAGCTTTTGACAACAATGCCAGTCATGTGGACACAGGAAAACGCGACAACTGGGTGTGATTCTTTGAAGAGGTACGGTACAAAGAGGCACGGTTCAGTAAACCCACAAACTTATCAGCCACGGGAAACTCAACTTGATCAAAACGGGAAAGAGGCACGGTCAGAATGAATCTAGACAAAGCTACGGGCAGATTCAAGGACCCACAATTGATTACTCAAACGTTATGTAACCGAACCCCAATTACCGTTATCATTTGTAACGGCTCATTAATGTCATAATTAATCATTAATGAGTAACCATAGTAAGAGTCTTACGTTATAAGAATCTCCTATATAAGGGAGGGGAATACAACTTGTAAAGGCATCTGATTCTCGAATACAATTAACTTCGATTTTCTATATTTCTGCAATATTGTCTATTATTCATTTTTCTCCATTACCTTGATTATCAGTAACCCGTATTCATCTTAAAAATAAGCTTTAGTCAAAGGGTCTAATTCTTTGGTTAAACAGATTGGTTCCGTTACCGGGAATCTGATAATCTTTGTTTACTTTTCAAGTGATATCCTCTGAATTATGTCAAACTCCAACGACAACAACCAGCAAAGGAGTGGAACCCCAGTTCCATCGCCTTCAGGAACCCCACGTGGTTCGAGGGAACAATCCCCAGAAAGATCCAATAACAACAATGGTGATAATGATCAAACTGTGGAACAAGATCGTGTAAAGCAAATGATTGCAGAGTATGTGAGCCAAGCTTTGCAAGAATTTGCGAGAGGATTACCGGCAGCGTTACCTACACCGCCGACGCCACCCCCCAATAACACCATCACCATGGAAAATCCTCAATCTGGGTTGGCAAACTCAGGAAGAGGAGATACTCCTAATGAATCTCTCGAAACGAGACCAGGTATATCTAATAACTCAGAATTACAAAATTTACTGCTAACCATGCAGAAACAGATGAAGGAGCAGAACGATCGCATCGAACAAATTCCTGGAGTACCACCTATCATCAAAGGCATCGATGTTGATAGATATTCTCAACAACCTTGGAAGCCAAGTGCGACACCCTTGCCTATACCCAAGAAGTTTAAAATGCCTGACGTTCCCAAATATGATGGAACAACTGACCCACGCGACCATGTGACTGCTTTCACTACTGGGGTAAAAGGCAACGACTTAACGAAACAAGAGATTGAATCAGTCCTTGTCAAAAAATTTGGGGAAACACTTACCAAAGGGGCCCTAACCTGGTATTCTCTTCTCCCTGAAAATTCTATTGACTCTTTTGCTGAGCTTGCAGATTCGTTTATAAAAGCACACTCTGGTGCACAAAAAGTTGAGAAGAGAATGGAAGACATATTCAAAATAAAACAAGGAGACACGGAACTACTCTGTGAGTTTGTAGACAGGTTTCAACGAGAAAGAATGCAGTTACCCAGGGTGCCTGATAATTAGGCAGCCATGGCATTTGCAAGCAACCTAAACGATAAAAGCTCAGAAGCCACGAGACGACTTAAGGAGAGTCTAAGAGAACTCTCCGCTACAACATGGAACGATGTATATAACAGGTATAGTACTAAACTCAGAATAGAAGAAGACATCATTGCTCGTTCGAGAGATAAAGATCATTCCAGATCCAGACGTCCTGAATCAGATAGAAGATCAAGTAAAAACAGGTATGTCCTTACTTAGGACCCTCGGGATGCGATATCAGCCCCAGGTTCGAAAATACTTGGTCGGACTATAGACCACAAGGAAGAGACGTAGTCTCATCCTCGTCTAGATCCAGAAAAGATCGAGATGAACGACCTAGAGGAACATGAGAGACAAGGTTAAGTGGCCCAAAGAGATGCGGCCAAATCCAAGTAGAAGAAACCCAGATCACTGGTGTGAATTTCACAACGATCATAGGCACAAAACTGCGGATTACAGATTTTTACAAGGTGAAGTAGAAAATTTATTAAAACAGGGCTATTTAACAAAATTGTTTAGTGATAAAGGTAAACATGCATATATGAGGAACAAGCAGGAGCCCCCAAAGCCTCCTTCTCCAAAACAAATCGTCAACGTGATACACGGGGGTGAAAAAGTAAATGGAGTGATTTGCAAAACAACCACAAAGTTCACAATTACACATGGGAAACGGGCTCGTGACAATATGGAAGAAGACGATATAACCTTCGATGATGCAGATATCAGCGGATTAATGCTTCCGCACAATGATGCTCTGGTAATATCTTTACTTATGCATGACACTCACGTAAAAACAATGTTGATTGATCCAGGCAGTTCAATCAATATCATTTTGCTAAGAGTCTTGGAAGAAATGCTATTGGGGAATCAAGTAATCCCAAAAGCACGAGCCATATCAGGGTTTGATAACTCTACGGTTATAACAAAAGGGGAAATTGAGCTTAGCACTTATGCTGAGGGGGTGATCAAAAGTGTCAGGTTCTAAGTCATCGATACTGACATGGCTTATAACGTGATCATTGAATGGCCATGGATCCACGACATAAAAAGGATACCATCCACGTTGCATCAGGTAATTAAATTCCCCTCTGAATGGGGGATTCAACAAATCAAAGGAGATCAGCAGACCTCAAGATATATAAACTCTGTGGTACACTACAACAAGAAAATAGAGGTGGAAGAATTACGAGATAAGGGAATCTTCCAAGCAGGTAACACAGAACATGCATGGAATAAATTACTACCCAAATAGGTACGAAGTGTATTATGCTGAAACAAGTACGAAAGAAAATACTTACGAGAAGGAAAACCAAGTTACCACGGAAGGTATACTATACCACATAGAAACAGATTCCAGACCGGACGTCATTCGTGAACCGGAGGAAGATGAGCACATCAAAAAAACTACGGAGGAGCTCGTAGCTGTTCCATTATCTGAACAAAGCCTGAGCAAAAAATGTATATAGGCACGAGGCTAGGCCCCGCTCGAAGAGAAAAAAAAATCAAGGACCATTCAAGAACCAAGTGATCGACGAAGAGGTAAAGAAACTCTTGAAGATTGGTTCGATACGAAAGGTAACGTACCCTAACTGTCTAGCAAACACCGTGGTAGTACCTAAAAAGAATGGCAAGTGGAGAGTATGCGTAGATTATACTGACTTAAATAAAGCATGACCCAAAGATTCATTCCCATGGCCACATATAAATCAAATGATTGATGCCACAGCAGGTCATGAATTATTGAGCTTCTTAGATGCATATTCTGGTTATAATCAAATTAAAATGAATCCCTCAAATGAGGAAAAAACTTCCTTCATTACAAACAAGGGGACTTACTATTATAAAGTTATGCCTTTTGGCTTAAAAACGCTTGAGCCACCTATCAAAGGTTAGTGACTAAAATGTTCCAAGAACATCTTGGAAAGACGATGGAAGTCTATATTGATGATATGTTGGTAAAATCAACACAAGCACAAGACCATTTCCAGCACCTCTCTACTGCTTTTGATATTTTACGCAGGTATAATATGAAGTTAAATCCAGAGAAATGCGCTTTTGGAGTGCAATCAGGCAAATTTTTGGGTTTCCTTGTATCAAACAGAGGAATAGAGGTAAATCCCGCTCAAATTAAAGCTATAGAGGAAATACCTGATATTTTAACAAATAAAAAGGAAGTTCAAAGACTGACAGGGAGAATAGCAGCTTTGGGTAGGTTTATTTCTAAATCTTCCGAAAAAAGTTTTAAATTCTTCTCAGTTCTCAAAAAGCAGAATCAGTTTGAAGGACTAAAGAATGTCATCAAGCCCTCAAGAACCTGAAGATTTATCTATCGAAACCACCACTGCTTTCAAAGACAAAAGAAGGGAAAAGATTGTACATCTACCTGACTGTCTCAGTATTGGTAAGAGAAGAAAAAGGTAAACAATCACCTGTCCATTATGTAAGTAAAACTTTGCTAGATGCTGAGACTAGATATCCACATCTGGAAAAGTTAGCCTTAGCTTTAATAATGGCATCTAGAAAATTACGACCCTATTTTCAATGCCACCCAATCACCGTTGTGAC
>ML396855.1:0-25414 GCA_005239525.1 Nicotiana knightiana | reverse complement strand
GTGCAGTATTGGTAAGAGAAGAAAAAGGTAAACAATCACCTGTCTATTATGTAAGTAAAACTTTGCTAGATGCTGAGACTAGATATCCACATCTGGAAAAGTTAGCCTTAGCTTTAATAATGGCATCTAGAAAATTACGACCATATTTTCAATGCCACCCAATTACCGTTGTGACCTCATATCCTTTAAGAAATATTCTGCATAAACAGGAATTGTCAGCATGATTAGATAAGTGGCCCATAGAATTAAGTGAGCATGAAATAATCTATCAGCCTAGGACTGCAATTAAGTCTCAAATACTAGCTGATTTTGTTGCTGACTTTAGTAATAGCATTGTATCTGAAGTAGAAAAAGAGTTACAACTCTTTAACGGTGTTAATCCAGGCCTATGGACCTTGTTCACCGATGGTTCTTCAAATATAAAAGGCGCCGGCTTAGGCATAGTCTTGATATCACCCACGGGTGAAAAGACACTGCAAACTATAAAGTGTTATCCTATAACTAACAATGAAGCAGAGTACAAAGTTGTTATTGCAGGGCTTGAACTCGTATGGGAGCTCTCAATCGAGCAAATTGTGATCAACAACGACTCCCAACTGGTAGTAAATCAGATACAAGAGACTTACATCGCTCGAGAGACTAGAATGCAACAGTATCTTGAAAAAGCACGAGAGCTCGTGAGACAATTCAACACATGGAAGGTAATGCAAATATCTAGAGAGGAAAATGCAGAAGCAGATGCACTAGCTAACCTCGCAGCAGTCACGGAAGTAACGAACAAAGACAATACAATTTCCGTTCAACTATTTCATTCAATAATAGACCAGGACAGGAATGAGGTAACCTTCAACAACCTAACCTGGGACTGGAGAAACGAAATTCTTAATTTTTTGCAGAATGGTACCGTACCTGAAGACAGGAAAGCAGCTCAAGCACTTCGCCGCAAAGCTGCACGGTACTGCCTTATTCGCAACTCACTTTATCACAAGATGTTCGGAGGACCCCTAGCTAAATGCCTCGGACCTAACCAAACAAAATTTGTGATGAAAGAAGTCCACGAAGGACACTGTGGAAATCACTCAGGGGCGAGAACCTTAGTGAAAAAACCAACCAGAGTTGGATACTATTGGCCTAAGATGGAAGAAGAAGTCGAGAACTTCGTATCCAAATGTGACAGATGCCAAAGGTTTGCCAATAAAAGAGTTAAGCAGTCATCATCTAAAAAACTATATACCTTCGAGTTCGGAATATTTTTCTTTTTCAGGAAAAGGACCACAAGGAAGGAATAATCAAGTGCTCGAGATTTTATTCTTCAAAGCTCAAACACTTGGGGGACTATACAATATGGAAGGCTAATACGAAGCAAAGAAGATTATCAGAAAGTCAGAAGCTCGAGCCTGAAAACCCATCTACCCAACAAGACAAGTGACACGAGCAGAAACGAAAGAAATCAAAAGAGGCATCCAAATACAAATCCTAATGCAAAAAGCAAAAACCTTCGAACATATTCAGGTTGAAAGGCAAAATATTAGTCACGAGAAAGAAATGTACATCTTTATACTTATTCAAAGCTGTTGTAACAAAAACAGTTAGGGGTAAAAGATCATCATCAATGTACTCATTCAAAAAACTGTTCTCAAATAAAACAGTTATGGATGAAAGATCTAAATCCTTGTATTTGTTCAAGAAACTGTTATCAAATAAAAACAGTTATGAATAAGAAAACATTTCCCTCGTACTTATTAGAAAACTATTTCCAAAATAGTTGCGGGTAAAAACCCCAATCTTTATAAAAATGGTTACTAGTAAAAAATAGTTGTTTCCTTGTATTAATATCGAAAAACTGTTACCTATGAAAAACAGTTACGAAATACAAGAGTATATCAAATCTGTTAAACAAAAACAGTTGCAAACATGAGTTTTAGACGATAACCAAACACATGTAAAATGTCATGGAAGTTCAAACAAAAAACTTTCCTTGGAAACATTCTTAAACATGTGTAAAATTCCTATCACTCTATTGCATTATCATGAAGTTGAGACGTCTTCTTCATGCCAATTATAAAGGGCCCTCTTCCATAAACTATGCCTATTACAAAAAGGCACACATTTAATATGACACCGTGCCTATTACAAAAAAGGTACGAGTAGTCTAAAGCATTCCCCATGCAAAACTCGAAGGTAAAACTAAAACCTCGAAAAATGAAGCATGCAAAAGACTTAAAGAGTGAAACAGAAACTCAACAAAAGTCGAACTAACATTTATATATTAAAACGGCTAAAACTAAGTATTAACTTATACTTAGCCGTATAAATTTTTTATATACATTGTGGTGCCCCTAAGTTGTCATTCAGGGACTTTAAGGAAATCCAAATTTACCCCCGATGGGACTGGGGGTAACCACCAATTGATACAAAGAAAAAGAAAAAAAAGGGATAAACCAACTAAATATTTTCAAGAGAGGGGTTGACATCAGTGGCAGAAGGAGCGAGAGCAACTGGAGATGAAGAGGCATGAGCGGCTGGAATCTCACCATCAGGTGAAGAGAGGTTATGACCTTGTTGAGCCTTCTCCATGGCTTCCTTAGTTTTGGCTATTTCAGTACTAATTTCAAAACCCTCTTGACTATTTCCATAAACGTGTCAAGGCGAGAATTCATATACGCCTAGCTCACATCGACAGCAGCCACCTCTTCCAAATCTTCATAATCCTTTGCCCATACTTGAAGCTCAGCTCTCAATCTGTCCTTCTCCGTTTCCGCAGCTTCATGGTCGTCCCTTAATGGAACAATCGACTCCTCTAAAGTTTGAGCTTTGTCTAAATCCCTACGAAGGTCTTCTTGAGTACGAGTGAATGATTGCACGAGCTCGCCTGAGTATTCCTCCTTCTGCCCCAACAAGTTCTTCAATTCTCTAATCTCATCTGAGGTACAGGACAGCTGCTCCGCGAACGAAGACTCCAGAACACTCTTATCTTTATTAGCCTGACTGCAAGAAGCCCTCGGCACTTCCAATTCTGCTTCCATGAGTCTCATCTGCCGCTTCAAGGTACTCTTTTCCTCTTCTAAAGCATCCATGTCAATCCTTAGGCTATCATACTGTGCTTTCCAATTATCAACATCGGCCTGCAACTCTTTTGTCTCTTGGTCCGTGTTTGAAATCCTCTTCATAAGCTCCATGCCTATAAGGTTAATCTACAAGAAATAAACCAGTCAGATATGGTAAATTTCATATACGAGAGTGAAAGAGGATAACTTGCATCATACCTTCAAAGAAGTATGCACGACCTCATTGGCCCATGTAAGAGCACCGTGGCTGGCTAGCTTTGCTTTCTCAGAGGTACCTATCAAAGGCTTGAGCCACACTTCGGGCTCACCCGTTTTATTGAAAAGATTCCCCTCAGTTGGAACCTCTATTACCACCTTCCGCATCTCTCTGCTGGAAGACCCTACTTCCCTAATGGAAGGCATGGAAGCAGGCAGAGATTGAACAACAACAGGCACGGAAGGTTGAGGAGCTGGAGAAGCCACGAGCAAAGCAGCAGGCACATAGAGTTGAAGAGTTGAAGAAGTTACGGGAAAAGCAACAACAGAAGTTGAAATAGCCAAAGGAACAGACGAAACAACTTCTCTCAAAGAAGCAGGAAAGACAGCAGCCAAAGGGACGTCGTCAGGAGCAAGATCAACACCCTCATGAATAGGGGAATATGAAACATCATCAAGGACAGGGGGATCAATCACAGACACAGATGGCAAGGTTAAGGTTTTAAGCTCATCATCTAAAACCATTCGCCTTCTCCGTGGCCTATGCACTAAATCACCATCTTCTTCTTCTTTTTCTTCTTCTACGGAACGAGACTCACTAGAGGAAGATGAACCAACAATAATTTCCTAGGCCTGAGCCAAGGTCATCTTCGGGATAGATGAAGCAGACACCCCACGAGCAGAGAACCCTATTAAAAGGGAAAAAAATTAAACGATAAAAAAAGAGACTTGAGTAAGGAAAAAAGCAAGAACAAGAGCTTCACTTACCGTGGGTCTTTACTTGCCAACCATACCTCCCAGCGAGGTACTTCCAAGATCTTTCTTCTGAAGGAGAAACAAACAACAATTTTTCTACCCAATAACGAATACCGGAGACATTCTCAACAGTATTCATGATTGCTGAGAGAAGAAAAAATAAATACGGTGTTAATAAAACATCTCAAGTCAAAACAAGAAAAAGTAAATATGAGCTAAAGCATACTCACATGCACGATTCCACTTCTCAGGGAAGGGAAACTTTTCTTCACCCACTAAACCAACAGTGGGTACATCAACATACCGGAGGTACCAACCCCTATCTTTATCATCTCCAGGGGTTACCAGCATTCTTTTGCTTCTAACAGTCAGAGTAAAACCCCTTTCACAAAATAAGGTAGGAGAGTAGAGGTGAATAAGATGGTTGAAGGTAAAAGGAAGTGATACTAAAGAAGCCAAACTCCTAAGACATGCGACAACTCGCCACACAAGCGGGCCAACTTGTCCTAAGCAGATATTGAAATAACGGAAAAATTCAATTATAACTGGGTCAATGTGGGGTCTAAACCCTAAAATGAAAGGATACGTATAAACAAAAGAATATCCCGTCTTGTAAGACATTATTCTTTGTTTACTATTCGGAATATAGACAGGAAAGTCAGACCTCCAAAAGCACTCCCTACGAACAAGGGAAATCTGACCCTCAGTTATAAGGGTTGGATATCTTTCGATACTATCAAGAGAAGAAGATTTATCTATAAGAACTTGATATCCCTAGCAAAAACAAACTCAGCAGGGATAATTTCATCGACTCCAGGTTCACGAAGGCGTTCGCCTCTACCTCTAGACAAAGACCGAGAAACCCTAAATCTCGGAAAAACTGGAGATCTAGTGGAAGGAGGAAGAACTATCTGAGAATAAGAGGAGCCCCTCGAAAGAGTGGATCCTAGACTTCTAAGTTAGAAAAGTGTTTCGTGGAAGCAAAGAAAAGAAAACATGTATTTATACTTGAAGATAACCGCCAAACATGAAGAAAAAGGAAAATAATGATGAAAAATCATAATTGAAGATGTCACTTCGGGACTAGCACAACCGCAAAAAGCCCTAAAAGGTGCCGAGTAAATGCATAACCAATCCGAAAAGGATACGTGGTATGAGCATTAAATGGAAGTGACAAACGACGCATATGGTGCAGAGAAGGATACAATGATTCAAGAAAAAGCGACGGCAAAATATTCTCGCCATAAATGAATATACACTTACCAAATATTAATCGTTAAATATATGGTAAGTGGGGGGGACTATATGTATTGGTAAAAAAGAGTTTCACACGTAAGCCAACTTTTGACAACTCAGCCAATCACGTGGACACAGGAAAACGCGACAGCTGGATGTGATTCTTTAAAGAGGTACGGTTCAGTAAACCCACGAACTTATCAGCCACGGAAAACTCAACTTGATCAAAACGGGAGAGAGGCACGGTCAGAATGAATCTAGACAAAGCTACGGCAGATTCAAGGACCCACAATTGATTACTCGAACGTTATGTAACCGAACCCCAATTACCGTTATCCTTTGTAACGACTCATTAATGTCATAATTAATCATTAATGAGTAACCATAGCAAGAGTCGTACGTTATAAGAATCTCCTATATAAAGGAGGGGAATACAGTTTGTAAAGGCATCTGATTCTCGAATACAATTAACTTCGATTTTCTATATTTCTGCAATATTGTCTATTATTCATTTTTCTCCATTACCTTGATTATCAATAACCCGTATTCATCTTAAAAATAAGCTTTAGTCAAAGGGTCTAATTCTTTGGTTAAACAATTATATAAGCTATTCGGCGTATCAAAGTTTTTTAGTAGCATGACAGACACATTTTTTTCAAAATTAACCTATATACAATGGAAGATCAATTTTAACTTAGTCTATTATATATACGCTGACACTAACATACGTAAGAAATAATAAACTTGACAACAAACATGTATGGTAGAAGGCCATTTGGTATTAAAGTATTTATGTATTCTTTTTGGTAGTAATTATTGGTATCATTTTCTGTTGAGCCAAAAACTGAAAAATATTTTATTTTTATTATATTTTGCAATAAATCTTTTATTTAGTTGATCAACATATTTATTTTTGCTAGCTAAGATATCTTTTTAATTCTATCATGTGATTTGCATAAGTTGCATTTTAATCTAATGATAGAAACATTTATCTTATTAAATGTACTACAATTATCATTGAGATTGATAACTAAGTGTTCAGGAAAAACTAAATCATATTTTATTATATGTTCTTATTCGTTTCTGACACGAAGCAAGAAGACACTGAATACTTGATATTTATAAACTTTGTATTTTTTGTCAATTGAATCTTTTCATTTGAGTCCAGAAGTATAACTTTGGCAAACTAGCTTTTACAGTTTCTTCTTTTGTCGATTTTGGAATTATTGATAGTCTTTGACAGAAATCACCTCTCAAACCATTAATTTTTTACCAAATGATTCATTAATAAGAACTCCGGGAAATTATTTCGATTGTTTGACACTTTGCTATAAGTGTGTATCTCATATTATCAATTCTACTTTCCTTATAAATTTAGCACCATTATTATGCTTTAATATATTTGTGTTGGTTATTTAAGTTGTTTGAAGAGATATATCAAATCTAAAGTGGGTGGCCTCACAATAAAATCGTTGTTGGTACACCACTTGCTATTATTGCTAACAATGTCATGCCTCGTGATATGATATTTGCAAGTGATATATGACATAGAAATATTATTTCGATTCCTCCAGAGGCATCTACAAAGAATATTCTCGTTATACCATAATCGACTCTTTATAATATAGTCTTGAAAGCTTGTTCTTGATTAGGATTTTGTTTAATTGTGTTTCCTTATACACTTGTTCAACATTTTGATTCTTAATAATATAGTAACATTTTTACTTTGTGTTCTAACGCTCTTTTTATGGAATAAAATTATGTATCGTAAGTTTTTTTTTTTAACTTGAATAAAATTTTTACTTTAAAAAACAATTAATTTGGATTATCTTGCTAAATAATTAATAAAAAATATTTAATTATTGGTTTTAACATAAAAAATAATTTATTCTATGTTGATTCAGATCTTAATATTAGTTCATCTCTTGTTTTGAATATTAAATTTTAATTATAATTTTATCCATTATAAATTTTATTTTCAAAGAGTAAAAAATTGGTATGACATTTCACTTTTAGATCTTTATATTTGTATAATCATTAGTGGTATTGACTCTCCAATCATTTTTCCCCTCCTTATCACACATTTATATTCGTAAATATTTTCTTGGTTTTTGTATAATAATTGGGTATTTTCACTATTACAGGAAAAATTGAAAAACAATATCATTTGAGTAGGAAAATAGTTCAAATATAATATAAAAATATATTATCGTGGGAGTTATTTTTTTCTCAATTTCAATTTTTTATGCGGTCCATTTAATATTAATTTTTTTTTGTATTGGACATTGTGGAGTGGTAATTTATTGCCAATATGGATAATTCTTATGAAATTAATTTTATAAAACCTTCCAATATATTTTTAATAAGAATTTAGTAGATAAAATTTTATTAATTTTAAAATCTTAAATATAAAAAATTAGCAAAGAAAGTATTGTAGTCCAAAAAATATATTATTGCAATTATGTCCTTTTCGTATGAGTTCTCCCGCTTAATATTTTAGAGCTATTTTGGTATATTAATAATGTATTTATGCTTTTATAATAATATAGGCTCTCCTTTTTCTAAATGGATTTGGACAATATAATACATTCTCAAATTAAATTACTAATAACACATTATAATACGTTTTCGAATTAAATTAGTAATATAAATTTTTAAGAAGTACATCCTAAAAGTAATATTAAATGACTAACGATATTTACTTGTTCAATTTATATGAATAAGACAGCCGAAATTAATTATACTAATAGGATTTCTAACGGTAATCATGTAGGATTCCTAACGTGTAGTATTATGTCCTAAAACTAATAGGATTATAACGCTAATGTCTAGAATTCCGGTTATGTCCTTTTATTATAAGTTATTATGCTTAATATTATAAGGTTATTTTTGTAAACCGACATTGTATTCATGCTTTTATAATATATATATATATATATATATATATATATAATGCTGGAGGGTTGTATTAGTAATATATTATTAAATATATATGTATTAATATGTGTATATAATAATATAAAATCAATGTATAATCTATGCATAGAAGCTATAAAACGTAAACAGTGTAATCGACCGACATAAATTTAATAATATATTACTTTATTTTATGAAGGTGTGGTTTTTTTCATTTTCTTGATTTTATCGCTTCTCTACGCATACCACTACCTTGTATTAGCATACACTTTCATCAAGGGTTGTGCTGGAGTGGTAAGTACTCCTTCATCCTTAACCAAAGGTCTCGGGTTCGAGTTCTTAGGTATGGAGTCGCTTTTGTTAGGGAGCGCTTTACCCCCCAATGTTGAACTTTCCGGCGCAAATCCCGATTTAATCGGGCCCAATGTAGGTACTGGATACCGGGTGGGAAATAAAAAAAAAAATATCTTTTGCCTTAATATCTTTGTATATTTCCTTTCTCTTCATAAAATATATTCATCAATTTCAGTTTATTGCAAATGTTACTAGTGTACGTTCTTTGATATGTTAATTTTTACCTCTCCTTTGCAGCTAGTTTGTAATGTACATTTTCATGACATCTTTTTGCCTTCACCTCTTAATGTTTTATCCCCTTTTCTCTTTATCAAGTATTTCATCATGTTTAAATTAATGGACATATACATTGTCAAGTGTTTTTAAAAAAAATTAATTAATATGTTAATTTTATATTAAAATATTGACTATTTTAAAGCTATTAATGTGTTTACATCAATTGATATCAGGTGTTGTGTCTATTTAAAATGTTATATGTGTGTGTATTTCGAAAACAAGTAGCCTTGTGACTTAAAGTCAATATAAAAAGTTCAGAATCGATTATAGCGGTAATGGGGATCTATTAATATGGTCCTTGGTGGTGATATGCATTGTTGTGCTTTTTTCTACCATTAAATCATTACGTGTTCCACCTGTTTTAATCTATGTGTAGGCTAAGTATAACAATGCTTATCGCGTTATTATATACGGATAAATGCTAGCATGTTTAACGCCAAATGGTTTTCTTGTAATTGTTCTAAAAAATTAATTAACAGGGTTATCAACATTAGAAGAAAATGACCATATATAGTAGATGTAGGCGGTAAACAAGAAGTTATCATCCGGGAAAGACGTAGTCTATCGGTTAAGGTTTGTTTGAATGCAGAATAGCCTAAACGACACTTATATTTGTGTCACTTAGTTATGCCGGTCCCCATATTTAATAATTTGTCAATTGAACACTTATCCTCCTTCAAACCGTGTATAATAAACGCTTATGACAGGAGGTTGCTAGAGCGTGTAATACAATCTCCTACACGTAGGATGCAACGTCAAGAAAATTAACCAACGTAGGCTCCAGGTCATTTATTATCGCCACATAAGAAAATAAAACGGGAAATGATTATTAACCTCCCCCCCTTCCAAACCCAAATTTTTCTCTCATTTTACACTTATCCGCTTAGTTTAGGCTTAGAAAGTATCGAACCACTTCTGTCTCTCCTCTCTTCTCCGTCATGGGATTTTCATCATCGCAGTTGTTATTGAAGTTTCTGGGGTAAGTTTCTTCATATGTTCTTCATCTTTAAAGAGGGAGAAATGGATTGGTTTCCATGTTCTGGATCATCGAAGCAGACCTCAAAGAAGAGGAAAAAGAAGAAAGTCTCGACCAATTCGGTCCAACTTGGTTCTAGTAATTAATAAATCTGCATATTATCATATAAGCAGATTAATTTGATGATTCTCTGAGATGAGTTTGTTGTATTATTGTCAATTTTCTAGTTTTTTATGCAATTTAAAGCTTCAAATTTTCAACTTCTAATGGATATGTGAAATGGGTTTATTCGTGACATTTTAAGATCTGCAACAACTCCTTAATAACACAAAGGTTCCTTCATCACTGCTAAAGGAGAAGACGCGACAATAACTTATTTCTTGTCAGAGAAGAAGAAAAAAATCGACTTTTAAAACAAAAAGAGATGGCAGAAATTGATGGGCAATGAAGAATTCTAGGAAAGAAATTCTATATTTTTCACTGTTGAAGCTAACACGAGAAAGAAGAAGGCATCATATTTGGATAGAAATCAACTTTTATAATGCTCAACAATGGAGAATAGGTAGAAAGAAGAAGATGGATGTTAAATAGGCCACCTTATTACCGTTAGGCTTTGTCAACTGTCCTCATGCCCCTTACAGGCGTGTGAATCACACTAAAGCCAAATATGACACATAGGATCGGCCTCCTGTCATAAGCGTTTATTATACACAGTTTGAAGGAGTGTAAGTGTTCAATTGGCAAATTGTTAAGTTTGGGGACCGACATGATAAAGTGGCACAAGTATAAATGTCATTTAGGTTATTCTGCCTTGTTTGAACCCATAACTTTCGATACTGAGTCTATATATATATATATATATATATAAACCTAGTAAAATCTCAATAAATCTTATAATGAACCAATGATTTTAACAGTATAATGAGTTTAATATTAAAAATACTAAAAATTAAATCCATTAAATTTAAATCTTAGATACACCTCTAAATACCTTAATTAAAGTAATATTTTTATGTTAAAAATTAGTTTTCGTGGGCAACTTAAGATACACGCAATACTATTGTGTTGCTTATGACATGTGTGTGCCAGGCAAAGAGTTACCCCCGTGAAAAGAATGATCCATTTTTTGATTGATATAACATGATTCAAGTACCTCTCTGTAACAATATTCCTATATAACAGTTAGGGCTGTTCATAAAAATTTGAAAAATCGAACCAAACCGAAAACCGAACCAAACCGACCAAAAAAATCGATACATTTTAGGTTTGGTTTTGGTTTTGAATTTTAAAAACCGGTCAAATTTGGTTTGGTTTTGGTTTCAATCAAAAAATAACCAAAAAAACCGAACCAAACCAACTATAAAAGTAGCTATTTAAATTTATTATTACACCTATATATATGTATATTTTTTATTAAAAGTTTCTAAAATTTTATGGTATATATTAGTCATTTATATTTTTAGTCTAGTTCTTTGCTATTTAATAATCTAATTCTTTGCCTTCACATTCTAATTTGATTGGTAATTTTCTTTTGCTAAGTATAAAAAATATTATTTCATGCTAAAAATAAATTAATTTTTAATTGAGTACTTAAATTATTCATCACTATTTTATTCAATTATCATCAATATATCTTGGTAAATGATAAATTTCTCAAAGAGCCATTGGTTTGACAGTGTTTTACTTGGTTTTTTTTTTTTTGGAAAAAACTGACCCAAACCGAACCATGAACATCCCTAATAACAGTCACTATAAAAGCTAAGTTTTTCTCAAAATTGATTTTTTAAGTTATATTTTACCTCTTTATAACTATTTTTTTAATCTATAATGTCAATAACTATATTTATAGCAGAACGCTCTTTGTAAAATTACCTTTTTATAAGAGCCAAATAGAATCTTAAGGTTACTAATAATAATTCCAAAAATATGCACATAATTTTTTCATTGAGCAAAGTTTCTATCTTGCATAAGAAATAAGATTTCAAGACTTGCACATGATATCTTTTCCATTAGACAAATACCGAAAAATATTTAGACAGAAGATTTTATTGTTAAGCTATTAGATTGTTGTATACGGTTAAAATCAAGTATGTCCGATTTATAGGCTCGAGAGATTGCCTCGAGAATAAGTTCATAATGTACCGAGCTTGAGTTCGAAGACATGGAGATCGAAGTACTCACTGAGAATCGAGACCAAGCATGATCGACGTCGAATAACAGAGTAGCGAGATATCAGTAATCGACCAAAGATCTCGGAGAAAATCTCGGAAATAGTTGAATCATTAACAATTATTGACATTAATCATGAATTTTATTTCCGGAATTAGAGTTGTACCTTATAAAGAGGAACCCCATTCATTTGTAGGCAGACATTGACTGAAAAATAATATACACGCTGCTCTCTTCTTGCTTATATTTTACTAACTGTTCTTATTGTTCTTAACATTTAATCTCGAGGTTGTTCTTAATCGAGGTCGGCATATTGCTACAACTCTGGTTTGATTTATTTTTATCATTCAATTTATTTATTTAATTCTTCATTTATCAATTGGTATTGAATCAGATCACATATCCTTAAAATCACAATACAAGTTTAATTCTTACTCGTATTTCGAGGTAAATAGTTTGGCGCTCACCGAGGGGTTAAGGATAATAGTGATTGTTCAGTGCTGATTCTGATAACACGCACTATATTACGCTTGTTCTTGTCAAATATTTTTGCTTTCAGGATAAAACATGTCAAACTTGCAAAACGCACCCACACATGGCGACAATGGCATCGGGTTTCCCGGAGAAAATGACAATGTAGTCGCTCCAGGAGTCAAGGTGCCGCAGGATAATCTCGGGGGAGCACCGGTTGACAACCCAGTTGACGTCAACTCGCACATTTCTTTAAATGCGGACCTAGGCGTAGAACCCAAAAGGAGTATATGCAGAGAAGGCCAATCTAATGGCCAAGGTACACAGGGCAGAGGGGACGGAGGAGTCAGCCTCCAAGTGATCTTCGATATGCTACAGGCTCAGCAAGCCGCTATCGCTAACTTGCAAAACCAACACAAAACTCCGACTGGGGTCGATCCAGAAGCCACTCGCCGCACCGAGACAGTGCTAGGGAGGTCGAACGGTAACAAATCAGGGGCCGATCCTGCCATAATGAAAATGCTCGAGGAGCTCACCAAGAGAATTGAATCAAGGGAGAAGAAGATCTAAACCAATGATAAAATGTGGAGACTTATAACTCTCGAGTTGACCAGATACTAGGGGCACCCCCTATCTTGAAAGGAATGGATTCGAAAAAGTTTGTGCAAAAACCCTTCCCTCCGAGTGCGGCTCCGAAGCCCATTCCAAAGAAATTATGTATGCCTGATATACCGAAGTATAACGGGATCACTGACCCCAACGATCATGTTACCTCTTACACATGCGCCATTAAGGGTAATGATTTGGAGGATGACGAGATCGAGTCTGTGTTGCTGAAAAAGTTTGGAGAAACCCTGTTGAGCGGAGCAATGATTTGATACCAATACCTGCACCAAATTCCATCGATTCATTCACCATGTTGGCGGATTCTTTTGTAAAGGCACACGACGGGGCCATAAAAGTCGCAACAAGAAAATAGGATCTCTTCAAGGTGAGACAAAAGGATAACGAAATGCTAAGGGAGTTCGTGTCCCGATTCCAAATGGAACGCATGGAATTACCATTGATCACGGATAATTGGGCCGTTAAAGATTTCACCCAAGGGTTGAATGAATGGAGTTCGATAGCATCACGACAGTTGAAACAAAATTTGATCGAGTACCCAGCTGTAACTTAGGCGAATTTTCACAATTGATATCAATCGAAGATCAGGGTCGAAGACGACCAATTGGGAGCTCCTTATAGTTTGGTACATCCAAATCGATCTACAGGTAAAAATCAGAGAGATATCGATAGAGAGCCAAGGTCGAAGAAAGATCGGTGTCATCCATATATTGTAGATCGAAAGAATAATGGCCCGGGACGCACCCCTACCCGGAATGATCGAAGGAGTGATCGAGGACATAATTATCGGGGACTTATGAGTAAAACTGGCTTTGACAAGTATGCAGATCCCACAGAGGAACCTCGGCTATCAGAGTATAATTTTAGCGTCGATGCGTCAGGCATTGTATCAGCCATTAGAAGAATCAAAGACACTAGGTGGCCCAAACCTATATAGACTGATCCTTCCCAAAGGAACCCAAATGTAATGTGTAAGTATCATGGCACACATGGTCATAGAACCGAAGATTGCAGACAATTAAGGGAAAAGGTAGCTCGACTAT
Source organism: Nicotiana knightiana (assembly GCA_005239525.1). Lineage (NCBI taxonomy): Eukaryota > Viridiplantae > Streptophyta > Magnoliopsida > Solanales > Solanaceae > Nicotiana > Nicotiana knightiana. The sequence continues at coordinate 11,330 of ML396855.1, read as the reverse complement.
TAACGAGGTCCATCCTCGAGAGTTCCTTAGCGATCGAGCTAAGAATCACTCCAGGGAAAGAGACACCAACAGAAAGAACAAACAAGAAGAACCTCAACATGTCATTCATATGATCGTCGGTGGGGTCGACGTTCCACAAGGACCTATATTCAAACGCACTAAGATGTCTGTCACTAGAGACAAACGGACTCGAGATTATGTGCCCGAAGGTACTTTTTCATTCAATGACGAAGAAGTGAAAGGCATTTCTCAGCCACACAACGACGCTCTGGTAATTTCTATCTTGTTAAATAAAGTTCAAGTTAAGCGTGTTTTAGTGGATCCGGGTAGCTCGACAAACATCATCAGATCAAGGGTCATGGAGCAGCTTGGCTTGCAGGATCAAATTGTACATGCATATCGAGTCCTAAACGGCTTCAATATGGCTAGTGAAATAACTAACGGGGAGATTATCCTCCCAGTAAACGTCGCCGGAACCATCCAAGATACAAAGTTCCATGTCATCGAAGGCGACATGAGATACAACACACTGCTCAGAAGGCCTTGGATTCACGACACAAGGACAGTGCCATCGACCCTCCACCAAATGATGAAGTTCCCGATGACGGATGGTATAAAAAAGTATACGGGGAACAACATGTCGCGAAGGAAATATTTGCAATCGAGGAAGTGACACCGATCTCGGCATTATCGACCTCAGAAAAATCAAGCACCAAAGATAAACAGACGGCCAAGTAGCAATCACCGCCCCTAGCCTCGACCAAATCGGAGAAAAAAGTAATAGATGAAGAAGAAAAGGAGGATTTTCTAACTCCTCAGACCTTTGTTGTTCCCGAAGATTCAGAAGCCACAAAATCAACGTTCGAAGAGCTGGAACAAATAATACTGATCGAGTACTTGCCTGAGCGAAAGATATACCTAGGAACGGGGTTAACCCTCGAACTCAGGAAAAAACTTATTCAATTTCTTATTGATAACATGAACTGTTTTGCTTGGTACCATTTAGACATGACAAGAATCCCACCAGAGATAACAACACATCGACTGAGCCTGGATCCCAAGTTCAGACCGGTGAAGCAAAAGAGAAGGCCCCAGTCCGAGATAAAGCATGCCTTCATAAAGGACGAGGTAACTAAACTTCTCAAAATAGGGTCCATTCAGGAGGTAAAATACCCTGAATGGTTAGCTAATATAGTCGTAGTCCCCCAAAAATGGATCAAACTTAGAATATGTGTAGACTATAAAGACTTGAACAAGGCATGGCCGAAAGATTCTTTTCCATTGCCTAACATCGATCGCACGATCAATGCCACGGCCGGCCACGAGACCCTTAACTTTCTCAACGCCTATTCTGGGTACAATCAAATCCAAATGGACCCAGAAGACCAAGAAAAGACTGCTTAACCTATTACTACAATGCAATGCCTTTCGGGCTAAAAAATGTAGGAGCTACATATCAACGCCTAATTAACGAAATGTTTGAAGAACAAATAGGTAAATCAATGGAAGTTTACATTGACGACATGCTAGTTAAGTCCCTGCGCGCAGAGGACCATTTGGCTCATTTGCAGGAAACATTCGAAACCTTAAGGAAGTAGAACATGAAGCTCAACCCCGAGAAATGTGCTTTCAGGGTCGGCTCAGGAAAATTACTCGACTTGATGGTATCAAATCGGGGAATCAAAATCAACCCCGACAAGATCAAGGACATCGAGGACATCACCGTCATAGATAGTGTAAAAGCTGTACAAAGGCTAACCGGACGAGTAGCTACCTTGGGTTGATTCATCTCAAGGTCATCAGATTGGAGCCACAAGTTTTTATCCTTACTCAAAAAGAAAAATGATTTCGCCTGAACCCCGGGATGCCAACATGCATTGGAATAATTGAAGCGATACCTATCGAGCCCACCTCTGCTTCATACACCAAAGGCAGATGAAAAACTCTACTTGCACCTGGCTGTATCCAAAATCGCGGTAAGTTGTGTCCTAGTTCGAGAAGAGCAAGGTACGCAGTTTCCTGTTTATTACGTAAGTCGAACCTTAGGAGATGCAGAAACCAGGTACCCACACTTAGAGAAACTGGCACTTGCCCTAATAAGCGCTTCAAGAAAGTTAAAACCATATTTTCAGTGCCCCCCTATATATGTGTTAACCACTTACCCACTCTGTAATGTTTTTCACAAACCCAAATTATCGGGCCGATTGGCTAAATGGGCCGTCGAACTCAGTGGGTACGATATTGAATATATCAACCTCGAACAGCCATTAAGTCTCAAATTTTAGCGGACTTCATGATCGATTTCACGCCAACCCTCGTACCTGAAGTGGAAAATGAACTTTTACTAAAATCAGGTACATCATCGGGGGTGTAGAACTTCTTCACGGACGGTGCCTCGAATGTGAAAGGGTTCGGGCTCCGTGTTTTTTTGAAGCCGCCCACGGGTAGCATTATTAGTCAATCCATTAAAACTTCAAAGTTGACTAACAACGAAGCCGAGTATGAGGCCATGATTGCAGGAATCAAATTAGCCAAAAGCTTGGGAGCTGAAGTCGTCGAAGCTAAGTGTGACTCTATGCTGGTAGTGAACCAGGTAAATAGAACCTTCGAAGTTCGGGAGGATAAAATGCAAAGGTACTTAGATAAAATACAGGTAACCTTACGCTGTTTCAAGGAATGGACTCTACAACATGTGCCTCGAGAACAAAACAGTGAGGCCAATGCATTAGAAAATTTAGGATCATCGGTCGAAGAGGATGAGATCAGCTCGGGGACTGTCATCCAACTCTCAAGGTTTGTGATCGAGGAAGGGCATGACGAAATAAATTCTACAAGCTTAACTTGGGACTGGAGGAATAAGTACATTAAGTAATTGAAAAATGGAAAGCTCTCATCGGCCCCTAAATAATCGAGGTCCCTTCGAACTAAAGATGCTTGTTTCACATTAGACAAAGACGAAACATTATACAGAAGGACTTTCGACGGACCTTTGAAATTATGCTTGGGATCGGGAGATACTGATTATGTTCTACGAGAAATCCATGAAGGTACTTTTAGGAACAATTCCGGGCACCGAGTCACTAGTTCGCAAGGTAGTCAGAGCAGGATATTACTGGGATAGCATGGAAAAATACTCTAAGGAGTTTGTTCGAAGATGCGATAAATGTCAAAGGTTTGCACCAATTCACCATCATGGAGAGCAACTTCGCTCGGTCCTATCCCCATGGCCCTTCATGAAATGGGGAATGGACATCGTTAGCCTTCTGTCATCGGCCCCAGGTAAAGCTAAGTTCATTTTGTTTATGACTGACTACTTCTCTAAATGGGTTGAAACGCATGCCTTCGAGAAAGTTAGGGAGAAAGAAGTGATAGATTTCATATGGGTGCACATCGCATGTCGATTTGGGATACCCGCAGAAATAGTATGTGACAATGGCAAACAGTTCATCGGCAGCAAGGTAACAAAATTCCTCGAAGATCATAAAATAAAGAGGATACTATCAACATCGTATCACCCGAGTAGGAATGGAGAGGCCGACAAGACTGTCATCCAAAGCATGAAGAAAAGGCTGAACGAAGCTAAGGGGAAATGGAGGGAAATACTACCCGAGGTCCTATGGGCATATCGGACGACATTGAAGTCCAGTACAGGAGCAACTCCGTTTTCCTTAGTGTTTGGCTCCGAAGCCTTGATATAGGTCGAAGTCGGAGAGCCCAACGCCAAGTTTTGACATGAAACAGAAGAATCAAACTGCGAGGCCATGAATACCAGCCTCAAGTTGTTAGATGAAAAACGAGAAGCTGCACTCATTTGAATGGATGTAACAGATCAAAAGACACTACAACAGGAGAAGCATCCTTCGCCACTTCATGGTCGGGGACTTAGTCCTAAGAAAAGTCACCATCAACACTCGAGATCCGAATGAAGGGAAGCTCGGTCCTAATTGGGAAGGGCCCTACCAATTCCTAGACATAGTCGGGAAAGGGTCTTACAAACTCGGAACGATGAGTAGCGAACCACTACCGAATAACTGGAACATATCACTTTTTAAGCGATATTATTGTTAAGGTATGATTTTCTCTTTTCTTTTATTTATATACCTGTTTAGAACTAACCCATTGCAGGAGCCCGACCAAAGACATCGAGACCTCAAGTTTTAAAGTACACGTTGCACTCTTTTTCCTTAGATCAGTTTTTATCCCAAATGGGTTTTTCTGGAAAGGTTTTAACGAGGCAACAATTATGTGCTACCTGAGGATAATTCAACAGTATCCAAGGCTTCTTTGCAATCAACCTCGAATACAGGGGGCATCACCCTCAGATGTTATGTGTTCGAGAAATATACCTCGTGTCAATGGGCCTCGATAGGAAAATTTTTATAGTGGGCCGAGCGGTCGAATGAACCATGTCCATATAGATTAGCCGAGTATCAACAACAAGACATGTATACATGTATAAACTATTCAAAAAAGCATTCTCTCTTTATCAAACACCTTGTGTCTCAAAGCAAATTCTCTATTATACAAATCACATACTTACAATTCTGGTCTATTATGCAAAACTAATACTTGTGAAAAATGGCTCAAGAGCCAATTACAAACGTACTTCGAACACTCGGGGACTGCGTACTCAATTTATCTAAATTCGAAGTCACAAGACCTCAAAGAGGTACCCTCGATATATAGGCCAAGGCCATCATACTCGGGGACTTCGAAATATTATCAGGAAGTAAGTCCAAGAGACATACCCGAAGGCTACGACCATATTAAAGGCTATGACCATATTAAAGGCTACGACCAAAATAACGCGGCTCGGAGACGTCCAAATTTCACAACAAACAAAAGGCCTTCTGTGATGACCCAAGGGGTCATTTTATGAATTAAGACTATGTTCTAGGCTTATTAACCATAAAAGACTAATTTTAATTACCTAGATTTGCATGCACATTCCGTGCGTGAAACCGGAAAGCTTTTATGTAAAAATATAAAAAAAAATAATTTTTAGAATTAAAATTTAGTTTAAGTTGACTTGAGTCAATATTTTTAGTAAACGGACCCGGATCTGTGTTCCGACGATCCCGGGAGGTCCGCAGTAAAATATGGGACTTGGGAATATGCCCGAAAATGAATTTTCGAGGTCCCAAGCCTTAGAAATTAATTTTTGAAAGAAATTATTTTGATGAATTATTAATGAAATAAAGAAAAGAATTAATATATGAAACCATTGGTATCAGGCTCGTATTTTAGTTCCGGATCCCGATATAGATTTGTTATAGTATTTGAATACTAACTGTGAAGATTGGCGAGAATCTGAGTTTATTTGATGTGATTCGGACGTCCGATTGAGAAATAGTGAAATTGAAGTGTTCTTGAGAAAAATGATGAGTTTTGAGGTTTAATTCAAAGATTTACATGTTATTTTCATGATTTGATAGCACGATCAAGTCCATATGATATTTTTAGACTGCGTGCATATTTGGTTTAGATCCCCGAGGGCTCGGGTGAGTTTTGAATAGGTTTGGGTTGTGTTGCGCTCGTTCTTTCTTATGCTTCGACTTCGTTTCTTCAAGCATGAATGATATCATATTGAACAAGTGAGCTCCGATTTCTTTTTTGAATGAAGTATTAGATCCGTATCGTAATTACGTACCCATAGCAAAAAGAATCATCGAATTTGGACATCGTATGAGGATTTATGGTCATTTTTACTAAAAATAGGATTGCCAGATTTTTCAGATTAATTACGAAATTACCATTGACGGCGTATTTAAAAATCTGCACTATTTGCAAATATTAAAACCTACATATCTCATTCATTATAAGGTCAAATTGAGTGATTCAAAAGCCTAACTTGACCAGAGTTTCACAAGGAATCCATTAGAAACATAAAAATCGAGTTTCGGGATCGTTTGGTATGAGAAACGAGGAAGAATAACTGACAGAAAAATATATAAAACTAAGATTTGTTCATTCGATCATATTTTGAGCTGGGGAGCTCGGATTTGGGCGATTTTCACCATAGGGATTGGGGTAAGTGTTCTCTACTCGGTTTTTGGTTATATTTTAATTACCCAATGTTTTTTATCACTTTTAAATCAAAAACTAAGAATTTTCATGGTAAAAATTGAGGGTTTGGGTAGAATTTTGAAATTTTGTAAAAATTAAATCTTTACCTCGAATTGAGGTCGGATTTCGAAAGTAATTGTATATTCGGGCTCGTGGGTGTAACGACCCGACCGGTCATTTTGCGTTATCGGACCCCGTTCCCCTAAATTAAACTTTCCATAACGGCTTTTTATGATTTATGACTTGCGGGGACTGGTGGTTCGGGATTCGGAGGTGTTTAGAGTGCTATAGGAACAATTGGTTCCTTAAGGTTGGCCTTTAAGTCTAAGTTTGACTTCGGTCAACATTTTAGGTAAACAACCTCGAATCGAGTTTCGTCAGTTCCAGTAGCTTCGTGTGATGATTTTGGACCTGGGCGTATGCTCGGAATGGGTTTCTGATGACCTAGGAGCGTTTCGGCGTCCAATATTGAAATAAGAAGTTCCTTAAGTTCCTATTGTGGTTTTGGACGTGTTTTGTGTTATCGAGGTCCGAAAGAAATTCCGAGACTGGGAATAGTTCCGTTATGTCATTTATGACTTGCCTGCAAAATTTGGTGTCATTCCGAGTAGTAAAGGTCGGTTCGGCGTGTTGTTAGCGAAGTCTAGAAAACTTAAAGTTCCTAAGTTTGGTTCTTGGGGTTTTGAGGTGTGATTTTGAGTTTTAGCGTTGTTTTGGGTGTTACGAAGGCTCGAGAGAGTCCGTATTATGATTTGGGACTTGTTGGTATAATTGGATGGGGCTCGGGTGGGCCCAGGTGCCTCCCGGACACAACACGAGGCCAAAAAACCAGCTGAAATAGCTGCTGGTGCACCTGTTCTGGTGTGACCGCAGGTGTGGTTGACCAGTCGCAGGTGCGGGACCGCTCCTGCGGTCCCAGCCTCGCAGGTGCGACCCCCTGTGGTCTGGCTAATTCTCACAGGTGTGGACAAAGTTTTGCAGAAGCGGAGCCACATGTGCGGCCTCGTTTCCGCAGGTGCGGGCCCTGGCTCCCCAGTCCATTTCCGCACGTGCGGGCCTTTGCTCGCAGGTGCGAAAACACTGTTCAGACAGTGTGTTTTTATACACGGGTTTAATTTATTTTTTCTCATCTTCTTCTTCTTCCTTGGGGTGATTTCCACCATTATAGAGGGGCAAACGACTTGGTTATTGAAGGTAAGTAAATTCTACTCTAATATTAGCCCCATGCATGAATTCCTAGTTAGGTTTAATCACATAATTTGTGAAAAATCAAGAATTGGGTAGTAACCTAGGGCTTTCGATAATTTGAAAATTTACCCGTAAATTTGCTATGGAATCAAGTCAAAATCGTATATTAATGATCCTTAGGTTTTGGGTGAGGGTTTCTTTCGAGAACTATTAGAATCCGAGCATGCGGGCCCGGGGTCGGATTTTAGGTTTTCTTCAAGAATGGTGAATTTGGCTAAATAATAGGAGAATTCCATGCTTTGAATATAAATTAATGTATTTGTATAATATTTGGCTAGTTTCGAGTCCTCGGGTGTAGAGTTCGGAGTTTCTTGTGCGTTCTCGGTCCCGGGGAGTAAATTCGACGCAAGGCGAGTCTCCTTTCTAACCTTGTAAGGGGGAATTGCCCCCTAGGTGATTTAAATGCTATATGTGATAATTTATGGGGTCTACATACGTACAAAGTGACGAGAGTCCGTACATAGCGACTATTACTATTATGTCCGGGTAGTTAGGCCCACATCATGCCTTGTGTTTTACTTGATATGAACTATATTCTTATTGAATTAGCGTTACATGTTGCTTATTTCCCCGAAGTTATGAAATTTGAGAAAAACTTGTAAGAAATTGTTTCACTGAAAAGTTTTCTCTTTTAAAAAGGAATAATGTTTGTTCATGTGACCGCTTCGCAATTTAGATTCCGCGAGCGGAGTGTGATTTCTACCACTCTTATGGGAACGAGTCGTACGCCACAGCGGATTGAGAGATGCACTTTTGGTACGGTCCGTTCGATCCTCGGCAGTGCATAGATGTGAGTACTTTGTGGAGAGGTGCACTTTTGGTACGGGCCGTATGATCTTGGGCAGTGCACGGGCATGACTATCTTATGACTCCGGCCGGTTGTCCTTACCCTGCATGCGTATGATTTATTTGTTACTAAATTCATGGATACTGATCTGACAAATATTTGGGGAAGAAGTGAAGTGGTAATTGTTTTATTTATTCCCAGTATTCTTCCTGGATTTCAATATCTTACATATATACTTGTTGCTTCACTGTCTTTACATTCCTACTGTTTCCATTACATTCTGTTAAATTATACTGTTGGACCTTAGTGGGTGTCATGTCGACCTCTTGTCACTACCTCTTCGAGGTTAGGCGGGATACTCACTGGGTACATATATATTTATGTACTCATGCTGCAATTCTGTACTAAATTGTACAGGTTCTGAGGCTGGTGCTTCTGGTTATCCGACCGGAGCTTGACATATATTCTGGACCTGACTCCACGGTGAGTTGTATCCCTTGACGATTCTCAGCAGTGCTATGGAGTTATCTTTTGTTTATTTCTTTCTACTTCTCTCAGACAACAATACAATTTGTATCATCTTTTGTATATTTTACTAGCTCGCCTGTTGACTTGTGACACTAGTTCCTGGCAAGCACATAGTAGACTCTTTATTTTGGGACTGTATATATTGGATCATGATCATTGTAGCTGTATTTACTTAAGTTGGTTAATGTTTCTGCTTTTATTTAAATGATCTAAGCTTAAAACTTTAGGAATATGTCGGGTTGGTATGTTAAATAAGGATAATCTCACTAGTAAACAATTGTTGGCTTACGTGACTCTAGTGTTGGGCGCCATCACGACCTGTGTTGGATTTTGGGTCGTGACAACATGGTATCATAGCACTAGGTTCACATAAGTCTCACGAGTCACGGGCAAACCCAGTAGAGTCTTGCGGATCGGTACAGAGACATCTGTACTTATCTTCAGAAGGCTATAAGGTGTTAGGAAACCTCTCTTTGTTCTTATTCTATCGTGCACTCGATGATTTATTAAATTCATTCTTCTATTCTCTCACAGATGGTGAGGACGCGTGCATCTGATGTTCCAGACCCGGGAAGTGCCGCTACCCCCACTAGCAGAGGTCGGGGGAGGGCACCGACCCGTGGTAGGGGACGAGGGCATCCCAGAGCTATTCTGGTCCCGCCACCAGAGGACCCTATTATAGAGGAGCAAGATGAGGTGCCTCCAGCAGATCCTGCACCAGTAGACTTTATGACAGCGCCAGGCTTCCAGGCAGTCATGGGCCGTATGATAAGATTTATGGACACTATGTCCCAGGCTGGTTTATTTCCAGCAGATCCTGCCAATTCTCAGGCGGGAGAGGGATCCCAGACCCCTATTGCCCAGGCTGCAGGACCGACATCAACATTACATCACACCCCGGGTACACTGCCCGTGGGTGGGGTCCTACCTGTTGCAGCAACACCTGAGCCTAGACCAGCTGTGGATGGTGATCCGCGGAAGTTATTGGATAGATGAACCCGATCTCACCCTCCGATCTTTGGGGGTGAGCGAGGCAAGGACACGCATGATTTTGTGGATAGGTGTAGGGACAGACTGCACAACATGAGGATACTAGAGTCCCATGGAGTGGATTTCACTACCTTCCAGTTGGAGGGCAGAGCTCGTAGGTGGTGGCAGTCACATTCTTAGCAGGCCAGTAGATTCTCCTCCTGTCACTTGGGAGCAGTTCACGCAGATGTTTCTGGATAGATATATCCCACCCTCTGAGAGGGAAGAGCTGCGGTACCAGTTTGAGCGACTAGAGCAGGGGCAGATGTCAGTGATAGATTATGAGGCCAGATTTTCAGAGTTGTCTCGCCATGCACTTATGATATTGCCTACCGATGCTGAGAGAGTGCAGAGATTTGTGGAAGGGTTACATCCAGGTATTAGGGCCACCATGGCTCTAGAGGTGGAGATGGGTACTCCTTATCAGCTCGTGGTAGAGATTGCTCGTAGGATCGAGGGGTATCGGTCGAGGAGCAGGGAGAAGGGGTAGAAGGATAAGAGGGACAGATTCTCTGGAGATTTCAGAGGCGCCCCAGCTAGGGGCAAGGGTCAGTATAGCAGTGGTCAGCCCAGCAGGACTTTATATTCAGCACCTCCACCACCTCCCCAAGGTGTTCCAGCGAGGCCTCATTTCAGCGCCATGCCAGAGCGTTCCTACCGTCCTCCAGCCATTCAGAGTTCACACAGTGGTTATCCCAGTCATCCGAGATCCTCCGGTCCTTATTTCATTGCTATGCCTGAGGGCTCTCATCGCCCTCCGGCCATTCAGGGATCTTCTTCGGGGGAGCAGACTATGCCACATGGGAGTTTTTATGAGTATGGAGAGCCAGATCATATGAGGAGGCAGTGTCCCAGGTATCGGGGCAAGGCCGTACATCAGGGCTATCAGCCGATGGGTCCGGCACCAGCAGTCCAGCCACCTAGAGGTGGAGGACAGGTCGGCAGGGGTCGTCCTAGAGGTGGAGGCCAGTCAGGGGGAGGTCAGGCAGCTCCTGTTCACTCTGGTGGAGCCCAGTCTTCCGGTACTCCAGCCAGATTCTATGACATTCCGACCAGATCAGATGCAATGGCCTCAGACGCCGTGATCACAGGTATTATTTCAGTACGTGGTAGAGAGGCATCAATGTTATTTGATACCGGATCCACTTATTCCTATGTTTCGGTATTATTTGCTCATTTTATGGATGTCTCTCATGAGTCCTTGGGTTCACCTATTTATGTGTCCACTTCTTTGGGCGATTCTATGGTTGTAGACCGAATTTGTCGGTCCTGTGTGATTTCATTTTGTGGGTTAGAGACTCGAGCGGATCTCTTATTGTTCGATATAGTTGATTTTGAGATTATTTTTGGCATGGATTGGCTATCTCCTTATCATGCCGTGCTAGATTGCCATGCCAAGACAGTTACCTTAGCCGTGCCTGAGTCGCCTAGGCTGGAGTGGAGAGGTTACTCAATTAGTATAGCCAGCCGGGTTATTTCATTCTTGAAGGCTCGACATATGGTCGAGAAGGTTTGTCTAGCCTATTTTACTTAAGTGCGGGACACCACTATCGAGTCTCCGACAATTGATTTAGTGCCAGTGGTTCGAGAGTTTGCAGATGTATTTCCATCGGATCTTCCGGGCATGCCTCTGGACCGTGATATTGATTTCTGCATTGATTTAGCTCCAGAC
>ML396854.1:5061-27130 GCA_005239525.1 Nicotiana knightiana | reverse complement strand
CACTCTCTCTCAAGTAGATACATAATAAATAGGCACAGCTAATTGAGAGCCCTTCAATCAACTGCAACAAGAACGTAGTTGAACAAATACAGTTTAATCAACCAATCCAAACTATATTAATATCACAAGAAGTTATTCCCCAACGGGTTCCACACAAAATTAGCTAAACAAATTCATAAGAATAAAATCTAAACAACTAGCATAATTAAACTACAAAGTAAGGAAGAAAATATTTACAAATTGATGTTTTGCCTTGGATTCACTCTAAACTCGAATCTCTGTGTATCCCTCTCTTTGTAGTTGTGTTTTAGGAGTCTATTTATAGGTTTAGGGTGAACCCTAACCGTGTAGGAGACTTCTATTTCAATTAGAAAACACTTAAACCCGTCAAAACTCGATTTCTGGCCGAACTGGGGACCTGGCGTTTGGACCCAAACGCCTGGCTAACGCCAGGCTAGGGCTGGCGTTTCAGCCCAAACGCCTGGCTAACGCCAGGGTGGGGCTGGCGTTTCAGCCCAAACGCCTGGCTAACGCCAGGCAGGGTCAGTGTGTTTGGCTCTGTCGCCCGGCTATCGCCCGGGTGTCTCTTTTCGCGTATTTTTTGACGTATTTGCATCTTTTTAGCTCCGTTTCCATCTCCACTTCACCTACACATGAAATAAACTCATTAAGCACATAACAAGTGTATTTTTATCATTAAAGCGCATAAAATGTAAGGTATATCTCATGTTAAACTATGCAATTTAGTCTCGCATCACTCGTATAGCTTCGGTAGGTGATTTGGGGCTTAGGAGTGTGTCCAGAATATTTTTGTGATGTCCGGTGTAGAATTAGACTTGAATTGATGAAAGTTAGTTTTTGGTGATTTCCGGACGGCATTGGAAAATGGGCTATTGGGGTCTGAATGGAATTTTCGGAAGTTGGAACAGGTTCATAATGACATTTTGGATATGTCTGCAAAGTTTCAGGTCAATCGTAGTTGTTTTGGATAGTTTCGGCATCGTTGGAGGATTTTTAAAATTCCAAAGTTTTTAGGCTTGAATTTGATGTGATTTTGGTGTTTTGATGTTATTTTTAGTGTTTCGGGAGTGCAACTAAGTTTGAATGATCATATATGAGGCGTTGGTATGTTTGGTTGGGGTCCCGAGGGCCTCAGGATGGTTTCAGACGGTTAACGGGGAGTTTGGAATGATTTTGTCACTGCTGGTGTTTTCGCACCTGCGGATAGGGAGCCGCAGGAGCGGACGTGGCACCGTAAGTGCGGAAGTTTATCTAAGTGAGGGGATTTCTGCACCTGCGAGGCCGTAGGTGCGGGAGGTCGATCACAGGTGCGGAATTAGAGTCCTTGGAATTTTCTGCAGGTGCACACCTGGGATCTGCAGGTGCGGTTCCGCAGGTGCGTGTAAGTGGTCGCAAGTGCGGACCCACTGGACATAAGGTATAAAAACGTGCCTTCACGAAATTTAGCCATTTTCTCAATATTTCATCCGGGTTTGAAGCTTTTGGAAGGGTTATGAAGAGGGGATTCGATAGTTCTTCACCAAGGTAAGATTTTTGGACTCTAAACTCGTTTATATGTGATTAAAGGTCGGATTTATAGTGGAAATTAGGGAACAATCAGTGTAAATTGGGTGATTAGGGCTTGGGATTAGAAATCTTTAAAATGGTGATTTGAGGGGTCATTTGGAATTAGAGTTTAGTATTGTTTATATGTACGAACTCGTGATATGATGAAGAACAGTTCTGTATAAAAATTTTTGAGTTTCGGGACGTGGGCCCGGGGGTCGGGTTTGATCAGTTTCGTGATTTTTGAGTATTTTTGATACATTTCGATTGGGATTAGTTCCTTAGCATATTATAATGATATACATCTGATTTTTGGTAGATTTGGAGCACTCGGAGGCCGAATTTAGAGGCAAGGGCATTGCGGAGTAGTGTATTAGCCGGCTTTGAGGTAAGTAACGCTTCCAAACTTCGAACTGAGGGTTCGAAACCCAAACTATTTGATATTTGACGTTAATTAAGGTGACGCACTTGCCAAGTGACGGACATGCGGGCGTTTACCGAATATTTGTAGCCTGGCTCATCCCATGGCACTGTCTAATGGTTATCTCAGGTTGATATTTGTACTGTGAAGGTGGTATTTACCTTGAACGAAATAGAAATCGTGCTAAGTATAAATGTTAAGGCTTCACGCCGATGTGTTTAGACTGGAATGGTCGATTATTGCTGTCTCTATCTGTGATTATTGCTTTCATGTACTCAGTCCTGTTATAGTATATGTTTCATGCCTCATTTTCGTAAGTTGCTAGTTTATTCTATATTATCATTGGTTTGAGCTGATTTTCATAAGTTAGAGCATTGTAAGTGAAACTGGAAGGTACGGACTGAGTGGGGCTTGGAGCCTAGTTTTGAGACAGTTATGAGGTCGGAATGCACACCGCAGCGATCCTGGAATCATGCCTTCGTTGGCTTGATATAGCGCTTGGGCTGAAAGGAGCCCCTCCAGAGTCTATACACCCCCAGTGAGCACACATATATTGAGGGATGGATTTCCCTGGACATGGATTTGTCCGAGCATTATGTTCCGGAGATGGATTTTCTCCGTGGTTATTATGTTCCGGAGATGGATCTTCTCCGTGGGGGCTGGATCGGCCTTTTTCCTCAGTACTTGGTGACTGTGTCACTTGTGTTTATGTAATATCCGGGATGGACTTCCCTGGGCCGGGAGGCCGTATTCTAGTACTGAGTGGACCACCTTATGAGAGCTTGATTAATGAGTACACATCATTTTTGATTTTATATGAATTCATGCTAGTATGCAGAGTTACAGACATATATTGATGCATCGTGTTTATTTCCTGATATATTACTGTCATGTCCAAGTTATATACTGTTGTTTGAATTATAAGAGGTTTAGTCTGTCACTACCTCTCAGCCCGTAATTTGGTTTCGTTACTAGTGAGTTGGTGTACTCACGTTACCCCCTGCACCTTGTGTGCAGATCCAGGTACATCAGAATTTAGCCCGGGTCAATGAGTAGCAGCAGTTTCATCAGAGTTGACGAGGTAGCAGCTGGCGACCGTGATCTCGTCTTCTCTTTCCTTTCTACCTGTCGTATTTATTTTCACACTATGTTAGTCATTTCTTTTGGTGGTATTAAATACTAGCAGCTCATGACTATGTGACACTGGATCCGGAGTTAGTAGGATGTGGTCTTTTGAATTTCATAAACTGGTTTCCCAAAAATATTAGATTTATTATTATTATTATTATTATTATTATTGATTTCAGACTTGTTAAAAAGGGCATTATATTGGAAATCATATTTAGTTAGATAAAATGGGTGGCTTGCCTGGTTCTACAACAGGCGCCATCACGACTCTGGAAATGAGTCGTGACAATTCAGTTTCTTGGGCCAACGCTTATTATCATTAGTTTATATTGATTTGATTGTAGTTATCTTGATTCTGTTCTTACTGAATAAGGAGTCCTTCTCCTTATCATTTTGCAATCTTTTCGATCAGGAGATATCTCTTTAATTTGCAGATTTCGTTTATCTCCTGCATGCGCACCTCACGTGCCTTTAACTCTGCATATCTATGTCTCCAGTGATGGACCTGGTTCAACTTTGAGTTTCTTTGTCAATCTTCAAAACCATTCAGTTTCTTGGGCCAACACTTATTATCATTAGTTTATATTGATTTGATTGTAGTTTGGATAAATGTTTAAATAATTGTGTTTGAAGTGCATTTAGGTCCTTAATCAATAGGTTGTTTCTCATTAGTATCCAGATTCCATAAGCAGGCTATATGTGTTTTATTTCATCTCTTCTTAGTTACATATATTTTTGTTCGTAGAATTTTGTTTAATCATTACAGGATGTTAGCAGGTTTCACTAATTACTTATTGTTCTTAGTTTAGTTTTGATCATTTTGGCATTTGTTAATTACATAAGCAAATAAAGAAGGCAGTAGATTGAAGTAGAAAATTAATAAATGGACTGCTAAAGCTGAACAATAAAATGTGGGCCAAAATAAAACAAATTCAGCAGCCTAATAGAATTAATCAACTGGCTCAATGGCCATTTAATATCAAATGGATGACAAAGTCTTGGCTAAAAATAACCAAGACGGGCAAGCAACTCAATTGTAAATAGATGGCCCATTTCCTTTTAATTTGGCCAATATCAATGAGAGTACGTCCATTTTCTTTTGATAACAAGGCTGCCACTCTTTAAGATAACAAGTTGGCCCAACTTTTTATATTTTTATTTAGTCAAATAACTTCAATAAAAATCAGTTTTTTTAATTAAAATAACTTTACAACTTAGTTTCCTTAATAATTAATTTAGACGCTAGGCAATTAATAGGTGCGCTTTAAATTCACGGAATCGCTTGCATAGCGTGATGTTTAACATTCAATAAATTAATTCAACAATGTTATACCATACTCGTTAGTTTTTAGTTAATTTTCAATTTAATTAATCCTTTTTGCTAAAATTGCGGATTCGCTTACGTAGCGCGATAGTTAATCTTTAATTAATTTCTTTAAGTGTAGTAACTTTTTCAAAAGTAATAATATACTAATAATCCTTGTCATAACTGCAAATTCGCTTGCCTAGCGTTGTTATGATAAAATTAATAAACTTCGTCTCAATCACGCATTCGCTTGCGTAGTGTGGTTAGACATCTGATTATTCAAATATTTCTTTATTTTTTCTCGTAATCCGGAAATAAAAGCAGATAGGTAACACATGAAAATCATATAATCACAGTTTGTCCAAAATTAATTCAAGCTAAGTTTAAGTCAATAAAGAGACCGTGTTAGAACCACGGGACTCGGGGAATGCCTTACACCTTCTCCCCGATCAACAGAATTCCTTATTCGGACTTTGTTTCGCAGACCAATAATAAAACAGTCAAACCTTCCTTTGACTAGGGATTCAAATAAATGGTGACTTGAAAAGTTGCGACTCTGAATAACAAAATAATCCCTATTTCAAAATGATCACTTAATTAGAATATTTTTTAACCCACAATCTACAACACATACATCTTTTTTGGTAGAAAAAAGGTGTGACAGGTAAGGTTTATACTTTTAGATGACAATTTTTTTCAAAGTACACACCAACTTTGAAAAACACTTACATTCCTCCTCTTAAACCTCCCGGCTTCAACCTTTGATCTCCATAGGCATCCAGCATGGAGAATAAAACCAACAACGGGAAAAAAGTTCTTTGGCAAAAATGAGCATAAAAAGATCCTTGACATGAGAGGTCTACAAGTTAGAATCTTACCTAATTTGAAAAATTTCTAAGTCTAATAAACAAGCATGGGAAATGATCTCCCAATGTCTGAACTTAATCGCAACTAGACCTCACAAGATGGTTAAAAATAATAGTTATCCACTTAATCCAATCCATTAAAAATGGGTTGCATAACTGATTTTTTTAAATCGGGTCGAATATGGATAACTACCCATATTATCTATTAGAAAAATGATTAACTAAATGGGTAATCAATGGGTAAAATATGGATAATACAATTATTGAAAAATTATTTCAGTAATGTTCTTCTGTTGCAAAGGGCAGCAAATTCATATTAGAGCTTGGGGCTAATATGAAGTCATGAATGGATAATATAGTTACTCATTTTATCCGCTGGTTAACCCGTTTATTACTCGTGTTAAATGTGGGTCGGGTCGGATAATTGATTCGTTTTTCCATTACCCGTTTCGACCCGAACCATATCCGACCCTACCCGTCTGTTTGCCACTCCTAATCACAACATTAGGCTGATTCTTGAGCGGGTCCGCTTGAAAAGCATAACATAGAAGCTATTTTAGGAAATGAAATGGAGAAATTGGTTAAGTTGCAGAAACTTCACACCGAGGAAGTTAGCAAGAGAAGGAATCTTGATAAACCAAAGTTAACTCTTGTCAACTCTTCTTGCCATTTAAAAATGCCCAACATCGTGTACATAAATTCCATGAGGAGACAATAATATATTTGAATTATTATTGCACTAACAAAATGTGCTATCAAAAATATCAAGAACTACCAATACTTCAATAATAAAGTTTAAAGAAAAACCCAAGCATCTGTAATAGATAAATAAAATCATTCTAGTTTAATTTTTCTAAACCTTCTGGCTTCAATTTTCCTCTTTGAATACACAGCATATTTTTCCATGTTCATGGGTAATGTAGGCTTCATGTTCTCCTTGGTGCCCTTCAGGAAATATTTTTGAGTTTCTCCTCGCTCCGTCGTTGGTATTTTCCTCAACATTTTTAATTTGAACATCTTAGGCTTCCACCTTTTTCTGGAAGATTACACTCTAAGTCACAAATCACTAGGGGTGTACAAACCGAACTGAAAAACCCCGCCAAATTGAAAAACTAAACCAAACCGATTTAAAAATCCGACTAGGTTTGGTTTGACTTAGTTTGGTATTGAGTAAAAAAATCCGAACCAAGCCGACAAATAAATATATAATTTATATATATATTTTTAAGACTTTATATTGAATTTTCTTTAAAAAATATTGAAATGTTTGAGATCCTCTCATGTGTTAACCTAGAAAGCATATATTAACGAATATTATTGTCATACGACTAAGAAAATAACTATCATGTATTACTAAAAAAATTCTCCTATTAGAATATTTTAATAGATCATATGTTTGTTAATTTTTTTAATATTTACTAACCATATATTAACTTATCAAAATTTTATCTATAACTTTAACAAAGTATTTGGAACTATATTTATATAACAAAAAATCCCGAAAACCCGACAAAATCAAATCAATCGAAACCGATATAATTGGTTTGGTTTAGTGGTGATAAAAACCGAACTAACCCGGTCCATATACACCCCTACAAATCACACACTGAATTTTTTTGTTTAACGAATTTGAAGTCACAAATCATACACTTATTACTCTTGCATATCAAATTTTAAGTTCAAATAAATTCTTCTACACTGGGGCCCGAATGTATGTATGTTCTTTGTACATGATTTTTAAAGTACATGATTTTTGGTGTTAAATTTATTGGTACTTTAATTATCAAAATTATTCCGATTCTTGCAACCGTTTTATTAACAATCATTATTTTTATTAATGGTTGCAATGTTTTATTCTTCTTTGGATTGGAACTAAAAATACTCAAAAATAATGAGGAAAAAGATAAATACATTTCTTGGATTTAGAGAGTGCCAATAGTGCAATACAACAACAAGAGGCAACTGCATTTTAATGAGGCGAGAGTACATCAAGAGCAACAAATTTAATGAAGAGGTACAAAGTAAGTAAGCAGTAGGTAAGGTTTATCGGAAAATATATTTGGCCAAACTCGTTTTGGCCCAAACGTCTCAAATGGGGTATTATGGTAACTTCGCATGGTTTTTAGGGCATAATTGATATTTAGTCATTTTCGTTTTTTAGATATACCCTTTAGTATTTTTTGTTGTTTTCCCTCTAATTCTTTCTCATTACTTTAATGATCTTACCTTCCCCATGCTTCTTTCACATTTATACATGCATGATACACTATTTTTTATAAAGCAATTTATACTCATATATATGTATTATACCATTTAAACGAAATACACTAAAATACACGCATAGTATACTAAAAGAAATACGATTAAACTACTGTATTTCCATTTCTAAATTACTGTATCACTAAACTAAAAAATACTATATACTTTCTAACCCTAACACTTAAATATAGAGTGCTTCAACCAAGAAGTTTTTACAGCCCCCATTGACATTTCTATCTTTAATTTATTTTCTTCTTCTTCATCTCTTATCTTTTCTTATTGTTAGATTAAGGAATGGACAACTGGAAGAGGAATAATGCTTCAAAGGTTTATGTAGTATTTTGTGGTAAGAGGCTGTCACGACCCATTTTCGGAGTCGTGATGGCGCCTGTCGTGGAACCAGGCAAGCCACCCATTTTATCTAATTAAATACAATTTCCCATATAATGCCCTTTTTAACAAGTCTGAAATCAATAATAATAATAATAAATCCAATATTTTTGGGAAAACCAGTTTATGAAATTCAAAAGACCAAATCCTACTAACCCCGGACCTAGTGTCACACAGTCATGAGCTGCTAATACTTAATACAATCAAAAGAAATGACTAACATAGTCTGAGAATAAATAAATACGACAGGTAGAAAGGAAAGAGAAGACGAGATCACGGTCGCCAGCTGCTACCTCGTTAACTCTGATGAACTGCTGCTACTCACTGACCCGAGCTAAATTCCGCCTGTACCTGGATCTGCACACAAGGTGCAGGGGGTAACATGAGTACACCAACTCAGTAGTAACGAAACCAAACTACGGGCTGAGAGGTAGTGACGGACTAAACCTCCGATAGTTCAAACAACAGTATATAAATTGGACATGACAGAAATATATCAGGAAATAAACACGATACATCAATATATGTTTGTAACTCTGCATACTAGCATGAATTCATATAGAATCAAGAATGATGTGTACTTATTAATCAAGCTCTCATAAGGTGGTCCACTCAGTACTAGAATACGGCCTTCAGGCTCAGGGAAGTCCATCCCGGATATTACATAAACACAAGAGACACAGTCACCAAGTACTGAGGAAAAAGGCCGATCCAGCCCTCCACGGAGAAGATCCATCTCCGAAACATAATAACCATGGAGAAATCCATCTCCGGAACATCTGTGCGCTCACTTAGGGTGTATAGACTCCGGAGGGGCTCCTTTCAGCCCAAGCACTATATCAAGCCAACGAAGGCATGATTTGAGAATCGCTGCGGTGTGCAGTCCGACCTCATAACTGCCTCAAAACCAGGCTCCAAGCCTCACTCAGTCAGTACCTTCCAGTCTCACTCACAATGCTCTAACATATGAAAATCAGTTCAAACCAATGATAACATAGAATAAACTAGCAACTTACGAGACTGAGGCATGAAACATATACTATAGCAGGACTGAGTACATGAAAGCAATAATCACTAATAGAGACAACAATAACCGACCATCTGTTCTAAACACATCGGCCTGAAGCCTTAACATTTATACTTAGCATGATTTCTATTTCGTTCAAGGTAATTAACACCTTCACAGTACAATATCAATCTGAGATAACCGGTAGACAGTTCCATGGGATGAGCCAGGCTACAAATATTCGGTAAACGCCTGCATGCCCGTCACTTGGCGAGTACGTCACCTTAATTAACAGCAAATATCAAATAGTTTGGGGTTTCGAACCCTCAGTTCCAAGTTTGGAAGCGTTACTTACCTCAAAACCGGCTAATACACTACTCTGCAGGGCCCTTACCTCTAAATTCGGCCTCCGAGTGCTCCAAATCTACCAACAATCAGATGTATATCATTATAATATGCTAAGGAACTAATCCCAATCGAAATGTATCAAAAATACTCAAAAATCCGAAACAGGTCAAAACCCGACCCCTGGGCCCGCGTCCCAAAACTCAGAAATTTTTACAGAAAAGTGTTCTTCATCCTCCCACGATTCCGTTCATATAAAGAACACCAAAATCGGAGTCCGTTTGACCCCTCAAATCAACCCCTAAAGGTCTCTTATTCTCAAGCCCCAAAATCCCATTTTTCTACTGTTTTACCACGAATTTACACTGATTTATGTTCTATAATCATCCATGATCGAGTTTTAATAATCAAAATACTTACCACTATGAAGAACAAGTATTTCCCTCTTCAAAAGTTGCCCCCAAAGCTTTTCCCTGTACAAGAATGGTGTAAAATAAGGGTTAAGTCGCGGAAGGGTTTAATTAATTATGCCCATTGATTCCTTCACCGCGATCGCGTACTCCCTGTCGGGATCGCGTAGCACCACTCTCCAACCCCACGCGATCGCAGCTCTTCTCACGCGATCGCGAAGACCAATCGACCTCGCCCCAACACGCCTGCCTTATCTCTACGCGATCGCGATGCCTGCCTTGCTCGACCTCTCGATCGCGACTCCCTTCACGCGATCGCAGAGAGTAAAAAATCTGTTGCACTGACACCAGAAAAACCAACAATTGCTTTAAGTCCAAAAATGCCTGTTAACCACCTGAAATCACTACCGAGCCCCTCGAGACCCCAACCAAATATACCGACATATCCCATAACATTATTCAAACTTAGTTGAACACTTAAACCACCAAAACTAACATCAAAACACCAAATTTACATCGGCAAGCCTAAGAACTTTGAAAATTCTAAAACCCACCAATGATGCCGAAACCATCCAAAACAACTCCGATTAACCTGAAATTTTGCAGACATATCCAAAATGACATTACGAACCTGTTCCAACTGTCGGAATTCCATTCCGACCCCAATAGCCTATTTTCCAATGCCGACCGGAAATCGCCAAAAACTAACTTTCGCCAATTCAAGCCTAATTCTACACCGGACATCACAAAAATATTCCGAACACACTCCTAAGTCCCAATCACCTAATGAAGCTATTCGAGCCATAAAATCTGTATTTCGAGGTCGTTTCCCAATAAGTCAACTCTTAGTTGACTTTTCCAACTCTAAGGTTATTTTTAAAGACTAAGTTACTGAATTCTCATTTAACCATTCCGATTTCAAGCCTATCGACTCTAACACATCAATAATAGAATCACCAATCCATGACAAGTCAATGACATCAATAAAATGCAAGTTCTACGTAACGACATACCGGGTCGTTACATTCTCCCCCACTTAAACATACATTCGTTCTCGAACGTGCCTAGAGCTGTTCCAACACCACCAAAATTTGTTGTGTAACCTTCCAGGCACATATTCGGAGGTGATACTATGTCACCTTACCCCATCTACGTCCGATAACACAACATAACTGAAATTTCATTATCAAATCCTGACCCATAGACCTTAAAACCAAGTTTCCACTTCTGAAATAATTTACAAGTTCAAAATTCCACGACTATAAGCTGAAATAGTCTGAACACGTTGTATCAACCATATCCATAACTCAAGATGAAATCACATAATATACCGCGTGGCTCAACCACTCATAGCGATAACTCCTAACCACAACAGTTATTCAAACAACTCAATACTGGTACATACCCTCTTATCAAACCATGCCTCGTTCTAGCACTTCCATATACTGCCGATGATGAAAGAAACACGTATAACCCAGTAACCATTTGCCCGATCAGTATCAATACCATCTAGAGCCATAACTTGTGCACTGAATAACCACATACCAAGAGTTCAATTCATTAAATAAAGAAGACTCGCACGAGAGGGATATCCTGCCACCAACACTTACCATTACCACATCATACTAAAAGCCTGATACACCTCGTGAAACCATATCACACAAATCCGACACCAAGGATCATACCTCTACCTAACCGAGCTGCAAAGTGTGATCCCATCCAACCGATGGACCACATGATACACTCCAAACCACCTTGCTCACAATCAATAACCATGCCACCCGAACCAGCAATGACGTGACCAACACGTCTCAATCCTAATAAGCCCCATTAGGACCGCACCCTATGCATATACAACCAATGATCACAACTCCTTGAAAACTGAAAGGTAACTCATAGATCACTCCAAAGCACGAATAAGCTCAATGACAATCAAATGGTACATCCCTCAACAATAGCATTTCAGAGTCAACAATTCCGACTCGGTGCAGACCACACACCCATACCGGCCTACCAATAACTCTAAGTCAACTCTGGTCACCCACAACATGTAGATAACTCTCCGAACGTTCATAATGACTGAATCATGACATATACTAACACCTGACTAGCTTGCTCGCATCCTCGTAGTTCACAACTACAAAGATAATCTGTTCATGAAAACTCCCAGTCTCAAAATCCACGAGGCGCACCAATTACCATATCTGATCCCAATTCCACCGCTCAAATGTATAACACGCCCCTAATACTTTATCATTCCGCGAGGGATACCCCCATAATTCCTCTGCGTCACCAAGAAACCTTGAATATCAGCAGTCGATCCAACAAAAGAGCGTCGTAACACCCATGAAGCACCCTTATTCAAACACATTGTCTTGAACACATTGTCCTTTATGAATGTATACTCTCACCTAGCTACCCAATAGTGGTATTCTTTACCAAATCATCTGAAACTGCCAGTTCTGACCTTCCTTCCAAAAACTGAACCGTGACTTCACATATGCCACTCTCCACCATACACAAAATACCACATACGCCATGCCATCCTGTGATAAATATGAGAACTTCGTGCTCCCTTCCTAGCCACAACAACTACGTACCCCACTAGCCAAGAACTTTCCATTCGACCCCATCTAGAAATAAAATCACTATACATCACCTGGCCCTCACGCCCGAAGAAGTATACATCTCCAACCATGGTAGAAACCATCAAGAACTCCCGAATCACACTTGTACAACACCAAACCGACATGACTGAATCCTTCTAACTCAACCAAGCTACGCATGCCACCAAATTCCAAGAGAATTGCTAATAAACACCTGTAACAACTCATTACCTTATAAACACCCAAAGAACCAACCATATCCCTTATCATCCCGATTCGAACTACTACCAAGACGTCCTATTTATTCAAGTTCCTTTTGACTTACCTTCGAATTGATACTTATCCTTGCCATAATACCATAATTCTTAATCCCGACTCACCGCATGAAACCCGAACATAAAAATATACTGTTTAGGGCTCATAAGCGACTGAATACTCCCTCAATTATCCCCAAATGCACCATATTAGAAAACCTTACCCTGAAGAGACTTCCTGCGAATTTAAAGTCATTACCTTCACTTTCCTGATACTGATGGATAGAATCCATGATAATGCAAATACACCACAAGCCTAGACACCTTTCCCGTAAATCTCAGTTCTAGCCCTTCTCACACCTTGAAGATCCTCGATCGCTACATATAACCTTGAATTCATTTGAACCATTCTCGAACGCCATTTACTCTACGAAATTTCAATTACACTAACCAAGTAAACAGAACGACCTGACCCTGCTTGCAATCCACATGCTAGGAAAGTAATTCACTCCTTTGAAGCAAAAAGCACGCTCATACATTTCACACTCTACACTTACCAGTACAACTTCATCATACAATGAATTTCACTATCCGTAAAGTACATTACAACTTGTATCGAAGAAATTTTCCATCACTCGAGTCATTCCCTGACTCCACCTCTGTAGGTCATAACTGATTCACCAACATACCTCAAACCGAAACCAATACAGCATATAATCATGAAATCAACTTATCAATAACGAACTCCCCTACTTGGATCAAAGCCAAGGATCACGACAAACAAGACTATGCCCCCACATTATCACTGCCACCATGCTGTGGTGGGATTCAACTAAATCCTCCATAAGCTTATATGACCCAAACCATCTAACACTCCAATCAATTGCCAATCTTGCATACACCATTGTGATGGTCATGCCAAATCCCACAAGCGATCTAAACTCAAATTGCAACATGCATCATTTACTGATAGAGAGAACTTACTACAGATAGCCATAAGGGTCACACACCTCAGGACAACCCGCAGGAGATACCCCTACCTGCTAAATCTCAAAATGTTATCTCCCTATACACTTCCGAATATCATAGCTATCACCCAATCACTATACCTCCCTACAGTAGAACACAACCACTCCCTGCCCTCGAGACATCCCATAAGCGGTATAAGGACCTGAGGCTGATGGCAATACTAACACTAGAGTTGTGGTCCAGGAATTCTTGAGATTCTGGAAGCTCCACTCACACTCGTCTGACCACATAGATACCTTCGCTGGACACCACGTGTCCCTAGAATACTACTGAACTAAACCAACAATTCACACTTAGAGAACTTCGCACAAAGCTTCTCCTCCCTATATCCTTGTAATACCATCATCAAATGTCAAGTATGCTATCCCTGGCTACGAGAGTACGGCAGGATTCCATCAACAAATACAATAACAAGGAGTTATAACACGGCTGAATACACCGTCAATCAAATACATGAATGCTGTCGGGGCATTGGTCAACACAAAAGACATCATCAGGAGCTCATAACACAATAGAAAAATCTACTTCACTCCACAACTAAGCCACACGAGAGGTCCTTAAATACACTCACAACTCAAAGCCATATCCTAACTCAATATAGACGTCAAATACTTAATGGTTCTTGCCACATTTCTCGCTAGTCCATTCTTGCCACAATCAAACAACTTGAACACATCTAACTATCAATCAAACTCACCACGTGGTCATCTAGTCACAAAGTTCCATCAATAAGGACACCAATGGACCTATAAGTCCCCAATATATATGCTCACACAAATGAAATCTCGGCACTCAAGCTAGAGACAAAAATCCGGCCTCAAGTCCTCCAGACTGGCCCCTACCATGCTAAAATCACATCCCATTCATGGAAGTCACAAACCATCGGTGCACAACTGATACCGAGCACTCACGTGCGCGTTTGAATACATGAAAGGAGTTCAAAGAATTACGCTTCAGGTTGAATCAATGGATTCGCACAACAACAGTTCAAGAATGTGAGATTTTTTCTAAAGGTTCTGCAGCCTCTCGAAGATAAGTACAGACGTCTCCGTACCAATCCGCAAGACTCTACTAAACCTACTCATGACTGGTGAGACCTATTTAACCTAGCGCTCTGATACCAACTTGTCACGACCCATTTTCGGAGTCGTGATGGCGCATGTCGTGGAACCAGGCAAGCCACCCATTTTATCTAACTAAATACAATTTCCCATATAATGCCCTTTTTTAACAAGTCTGAAATAAATAATAATAATAATAATAATAATAATAAATCCAATATTTTTGGGAAAACCAGTTTATGAAATTCAAAAGACCAAATCCTACTAACCCCGGACCCAGTGTCACACGGTCATGAGCTGCTAATACTTAATACAACCAAAAGAAATGACTAACATAGTCTGAGAATAAATAAATACGACATGTAGAAAGGAAAGAGAAGACAAGATCACGGTCGCCAGCTGCTACCTCGTTAACTCTGATGTACTGCTGCTACTCACTAACCCGAGCTAAATTCCGCCCGTACCTGGATCTGCACATAAGGTGCAGGGGGTAACATGAGTACACCAACTCAGTAGTAACGAAACCAAACTACGGGCTAAGAGCTCGTGACGGACTAAACCTCCGATAGTTCAAACAACAGTATATAAATTGGACATGACAGAAATATATCAGGAAATAAACACGATACATCAATATATGTCTGTAACTCTGCATACTAGCATGAATTCATATAGAATCAAGAATGACGTGTACTCATTAATCAAGCTCTCATAAGGTGGTCCACTCAGTACTAGAATACGGCCTTCAGGCCCAGGGAAGTCCATCCCGGATATTACATAAACACAAGTGACACAGTCACCAAGTACTGAGGAAAAAGGCTGATCCAGCCCTCCATGGAGAAGATCCATCTCCGGAACATAATAACCACGGAGAAATCCATCTCCGGAACATCTGTGCGCTCACTGGGGATGTATAGACTCCGGAGGGGATCCTTTCATCCCAAGCGCTATATCAAGCTAACGAAGGCATGATTTCAGGATCCTTACGGTGTGCAGTCCGACCTCATAACTGCCTCAAAACCCGGCTCCAAGCCTCACTCAGTCAGTACCTTCCAGTCTCACTCACAATGCTCTAACATATGAAAATCAGTTCAAACCAATGATAACCTAGAATAAACTAGCAACTTACGAGACTGAGGCATGAAACATATACTATAGCAGGACTGAGTACATGAAAGCAATAATCACAGATAGAGACAACAATAACCGACCATTCCGTTCTAAACACATCGACGTGAAGCCTTAACATTTATACTTAGCATGGTTTCTATTTCGTTCAAGGTAATTACCACCTTCATAGTACAATATCAATCTGAGATAACCGGTAGACAGTTCCATGGGATGAGCCAGGCTACAAATATTCGGTAAAAATGCCCGCATGCCCGTCACTTGGCGAGTGTGTCACCTTAATTAACAACAAATATCAAATAGTTTGGGGTTTCGAACCCTCAGTTCCAAGTTTGGAAGCATTACTTACCTCAAAACTGGTTAATACACTACTCTGCAGGGCCCTTGCCTCTAAATTCGGCCTCCGAGTGCTCCAAATCTACCAACAATAAGATGTATATCATTATAATATGCTAAGGAACTAATCCCATTCGAAGTGTATCAAAAATACTCAAAAATCCTAAACTGGTCAAAACCCGACCCCCGGGCCCACATCCTGAAACTCAGAAATGTTTACAGAAAAGTGTTCTTCATCCTCCCACGATTCCGTTCATATAAAGAACACCAAAATCGGAGTCCGTTTGACCCCTCAAATCGACCCCTGAAGGTCTCTTATTCTCAAGCCCCAAAATCCCATTTTTCTACTGTTTTACCACGAATTTACACATATTAATGTTCTATAATCATCCATGATCGAGTTTTAATAATCAAAATACTTACCTCTATGAAGAACAAGGATTTCCCTCTTCAAAATTCGTCCCCAAAGCTTTTTCCCGTACAAGAATGGTGTAGAATAAGGGTTAAGTCACGAAAGGATTTAATTAATTATGCCCATTGATTCCTTCACCGCGATCGTGGACTCCCTGTCGGGATCGCGTAGCACCACTCTCCAACCCCACGCGATCGCAGCTCTCCTCACGTGATCGAGAAGACCAATCGACCTCGCCCCCACGCGCCTGCCTTATCCCTACGCGATCTTGATGCCTGCCTTGCTCGACCTCTGCGATCGCGAGCCCACTTATGCGATCGCAGAGTGTAAATCCTACCCCCTCTCGAAATTCTCTATGCGATCGTGACTCCCTTCACGCGATCGCAGAGAGTAAAAAATCTGTTGCACTGACACCAGAAAAACCAGCAATTGCTCTAAGTCCAAAAATGCCTGTTAACCACCTGAAATCACTACCGAGCCCCTCAAGACCCCAACCAAACATACCGACATATCCCATAAGATTATTCAAACTTAGTTGCACACTTAAACCACCCAAACTAACATCAAAACACCAAATTTACATCGGAATCAAGCCTAAGAACTTCGAAAATTCTAAAACCCACCAATGATGCCGAAACCATCCAAAACAACTCCGATTAACCTGAAATTTTGCAGACATATCCAAAATGACATTACGAACCTGTTCCAACTGTCGGAATTCCATTCCGACCCCAATAGCCTATTTTCCAATGCCGACCGGAAATCGCCAAAAACTAACTTTCGCC
Organism: Nicotiana knightiana; assembly: GCA_005239525.1. Lineage (NCBI taxonomy): Eukaryota > Viridiplantae > Streptophyta > Magnoliopsida > Solanales > Solanaceae > Nicotiana > Nicotiana knightiana. Next base: position 9,822 of record ML396854.1, on the reverse strand, counting down.
AATTCAAGCCTAATTCTACACCGGACAGCACAAAAATATTCCGAACACACTCCTAAGTCCCAATCACCTAATGAAGCTATCCGAGCCATAAAATCCGTATTTCGAGGTCGTTTCCCAATAAGTCAACTCTCAGTTGACTTTTCCAACTCTAAGGTTATTTTTAAAGACTAAGTTACTGAATTCTCATTTAACCATTCCTATTTCAAGCCTATCGACTCTAACACATCAATAATAGAATCACCAATCCATGACAAGTCAATAACATCAATAAAAATGTAAGTTATACGTAACGACATGCCGGGTCGTTACAGAGGCTTGTAGTGTACAACTCTTGGCATCAGTGTGCTCCTATGGTTATTGGTGTCAAGGGCAGCATCTTCAAGGCCTTCATAATGTATGATGAAGCCATAGCAGCGTTTAACGAGTTTAGAAATGGATCTCAAGCTGATAATATATCGGCATCGTCGAAGGTGTATGTGGTATTTCGTGGTAAAAAACCCGGATTATACAACTCTTGGTGTGAGTGTGCTCCTATGATTATAGGTTTCAAAAGAAGAATCTTCAAGTATTACAAATCTTATGATGAAGCAGTAGCAGCATTCAATGAGTTCTAAAAAGAAAATGTTGCCAGTGAAGAACAATCTTCAAGTTCTTTTGTTGATGAAAGTGATGTTGGGGTTGAAGGTGACAGTAGAGAAAGTGCTATGTCATCTGTGTTGTTAGCTGGAATGTTGTAGGGATGAAGATTTCAAAATTTTTCATTTTATTGTTCATTTAAAAAAAGTATTATGAATTGAACTGAAGTTTTAATTTGTCAAAGTGTTACCATTTTGCACCTGTTTTAATCCTTACTACTTTGATTCATAAGTAATCAATTATATATCTTCAAGTACTCATCAACTATCTTCATAAGTTCAGTATTGCATCTTCAAATACTCAACTATCTTCTTTTTTATTGTCAATACATTTTCCTATTGTCCAAGGTTGGTGTCATAAGTTCATTGTGTTATATTAATTCTGAAATTTTTTTTTTACCAATTTTAACGAACTTAAATTAATCTTTACAAATGTTACTATTAGTATTTTCATTTCATTAGGAATCAAACGAACAGTTGAAATATTGAATTTGAAATGTTACTATTGAGCTCAATGTGCTATATTAATTTGGAAAAAAAATTGACCAATTTTAAAGGACCTTAATTAACCTTTACAAATGTTAATATTAGTACTTTCATTTCACTAGGCATAAAATGAACAGTTGAAATATTGAATACAATATGACTGTTTTGTTAACTTGAATCAAAAGATCATTAAGAAAAAAAAGATTCAAAACATAATAATTCATTCATTAATATGAAAAATCGTGATAACATCACCAAAACATGAAAAAAAAATGGAAAATAAAGAAACATCACCATAAGGCCTGGGGAGGGGGGAGGGGGGGAGGTAGATAAACATGTAACCAAGCAAAACACACTACTCAATATTCTGGTTCACGGAAAGAGACTCTGAGGTCTTCGAGGCGGATTCGGCATCGCTAGTGACGACAATGACAGAATTTCTCTTAGCACCATTCTGGACTGAGGGTATGGGCATATCGTCAAGCATAGCATAGAGAGAAGTAAGAGGATGCTCTTCCAACATCACACCTTTTAAGTAGTCAATGCTTGAATCACGTACCATCCTCTCAATCAATTTATTAACCTCACGCTTCAGCTTAGTATAGTCACGCTTTAGATCTTGGTAGAGAATATTGTGACTGACGGTGAACCATAGAGTGGTTGTTCAACAACTTTCTTAGTGGGGGTCTTATCCATCGGTATGCTTAGATGTAGTAGTAGTTTAAATTTGATTGAGCTATGTAGGTCTGCCATATTTTCCGAAATATATAGGGAGAATTATATGGTAATCTCTCAATTATAATAACTATTCCACTTCCTGATAGGACTTAATTTATTTTGTAGAGACCCTATGCAACCATTACAGTTTCCAGTGCAGATATAACACATTATAGCAGCCCCTTCCACTCCTCTATGCATCCATTACACTTTCCAGTAGCCTCTTCCACTCATTGATGCAACTATTACGCTTCCCTCAGTAGTCGATTTCACTCCTCTATTCCTCATTAAACTCATCCATGCAACCATTACTCTCCTCTATGACTACAATTAATTATAGGAACTTGTCTTTATCCATCCGCTTATACACATTTTGGTTTTTATTTTTTATTTTTTTTTAAAAATTCTTCCATATAGTGGCATGCAATTCACAGATGTTAGATTTTTTTTTAAAACTTCTGCCATATAGTAGTCTTGATCTTAGAAGTCTAGATAAATCCATGTAAAATTATTTTATCCTTGTTTAGGTTTAGGTTTAGGTTTAGGTTCGTTTAGGTTTAGGTTCGTTTAGGTTTAGGTTTAGAGTTTAGGGGTTAGGGTTTAGGTTTAGGTTTAGTCTTATTAAAATAAATAAATATAACAATAATAAATGGAAAAAGACAAACAATATTACAAAGAACAACCATACTGTAACGACCCGACTGGTCGTTCACGTATTAGGACCCCGTTCCCCTAAATGAAGTTTCCATAGTGGCTATTCTTGCTTTATGACTTGCGGGGACGGGTGGTTCGGGATCTGGGAGTGATTAGAGTGCTTTAGGAACACTTGGTTCCTTAAGGTTGGCCTATTTGGCTAAGTTTGACTTCGGTCAATATTTTGAGCAAACGACCTTGAAATCGAGTTCTAACAGCTCCAGTAGTTCCATATGAGGATTTCGGACTTGGGCGTGTGTTTGGGTTGGGTTTCTGATGACCCGGGGGCATTTCGGTGCCCAATATTGAAATAAGAAGTTCCTTAAGTTCATATTTTGGTTTGTGATGTGTTTTTGTGTTATCGAGGTCCGAATGGAATTCCGAGACTGGGAATAGTTCCGTTATGTTAATTATGACTTGCCTGCAAAATTTGGGGTCATTCCGAGTTGTATAGGTCGGTTCGGCGCGTTGTGAGCTAAGCCTAGAAAACTTAAAATTTCTAAGTTTGGTTCTTGGGTTTTGGGGGTGTAATTTTGAGTTTTAGCATTGTTTTGGGTGTTCTGAAGGCTCGAGTGAGTCAGTATTATGATTTGGGACTCATTGGTATATTTGGATTAGGGCTCGGGTGGGCCCAGGTGCCTCCTAGACACCTAACAAGGCTAAAAACCAGCTACAACTGTTGGTGCAGCTATTGCTGGTGCAACTGTTACTGGTGTGACCACAGGTGCGGGACCGCTCTTGCGGTCCCAGCCTCGCAGGTGCGAAATCCCAGGGGCCCCCCTACCTTCGCAGGTGCGGAACTATTTCCGCAGGAGCGAGTCCGCTGGTGCGGAAACCCCTCCGCAGGGGCGATCCCCAGCCCCCACGCCATTTTCCGCAGGTGCGATTCTTTTCTCGACCTACGGTCCCGGGTCGCAGGTGCGGAAACCCCTGTAGGCAGACCTCTTTAAATGTTTCAAAACGGGTTGTCTTCATTATTTCTCATACACAAACTCCATTAGAGAGCCTTCAATCTTGAGCAGCACCCTCTGATGCGAGACTAAATTGCATAGTTTAACATGTGATATACCTTACATTTTATACGCTTTAATGATAAAAATACACTTGTTATGTTCTTAATGGAGTTTATTTCATGTGTAGGTGAAGTGGAGATGGAAACGGAGCTAAAAACATGCAAATACGTCGAAAGATACGCGAAAGGAGACACCCAGGCGATAGCCGGGCGACAGAGCCTAACACCCTGACCCTGCCTGGCGTTAGGGATGAAACGCCAGCCCCACCCTGGCGTTAGCCAGGCGTTTGGGCTGAAACGCCAGCCCTAGCCTAGAGTTAGCCAGGCGTTTGGGTCCAAACGCCAGGGTTCCCAGTCGGCCAGAAATCGAGTTTTGACGGGTTTAAGTGTTTTCTAATTGAAATAGAAGTCTCCTACACGGTTAGGGTTCACCCTAAACCTATAAATAGACTCCTAAAACACAACTACAAGAGGGGATTCACAGAGATTGACAGAGATTCGAGATTAGTGTGGATCCAAGGCAAAACATCAACTTTGTAACATTTTCTTCTTTACTTTGTAGTTTAATTATGCAAGTTATTTTAGATTTTATTCTTATGAATTTGTTTAGCTAATTTCGTGTGGAACCCGTTGGGGAATAAACTTATTGTGATATTAATATAGCTTTGATTGGTTGATTAAACTCTATTTGTTCAACTACGTTCTTGTTGTAGTTGATTGAAGGGCCCTCAATTAGCTGTGCCTATTTATTATGTATCTACTTGAGAGAGAGTGCATATTTAGGTAATTGTTTGAACAACACCACTCCCAGAGTATAGACGAAAGTCATAACCGAGGGTTTAGAGGTTGGATTAGAGATAACGATACTTCGGGTGCAATCTAAGTGAACTGTAATGCAATCTAGCTAGCGTAACTTGAGAGAGTGCGTCTAGTAAATTATCATAATTACTTGAGAGAGATTTATGGTAGATAGAGTGTTCATGATTGATAGAGATAACTAATCAAGCTATACGAAGTATCCGAGAAGTAAGTTCACCAGCGGGGGAAACCATAACCTTAGATTTTTATTACAATTGTTTATACCTTAGCAGAGCTAATCTTTAGTTTTAATATATAGTAATTTAACAAACATCAGGTTCAGGTGACAGCTGAGTAGTATTTTAACAGCTTGCTTGATACGTCAATTCCCTGTGGGATCGACTCTGGGCATAATACCCC
>ML396852.1:813-45018 GCA_005239525.1 Nicotiana knightiana | reverse complement strand
ATACACATCTTGAGGGCGGCAGACGGATGAGAATGAGGTTAGGGTTAGGGGTTGGGTTAATTTGGTTTGGACTGGGGGTTATTTGGTCTAGTGTATTAGGTTTTGGGCCAATATTTGGTCTGAAAAATAGGTTTAGGAATGGGCTAGTTTTTAAATACCCATTGTTTAATAAAAATAATTTATAAAAGTACTTAATAAAAAAAATATTATTTATGCATTAAAATTGTTAAAAATAGTTACTTAATATTATAAAAATATAAAAAGTTATTATTTGCATAAATAATTCAATTATATATGAATATGGGCTATTATTGAAAAAAAAAAGTGCAATTAGCCCTAAAAATACAAACGTAATTATAGAAAATGCACCGAAAAATATTTAAAACATCATGTTGGTGTAAATGATAAGTTTAGATGATTAAATCATCATAAAAATAATTTGAAGGATAATTAATGGATATTTATATAATAAAAATACATAAATAAAGTGAATTAAAGACCACTAAAAATTATGAAAAATTATGAAAATGCTTGTATAGGCTTATAAGCTGAATGATGACGTAAATATACTATTTTGAAAGTGTGTGTGTGTGTGTGTGTGTATATATATATATATATTTTTTTTTTTTAAATATGAGGGAAAATTTGGTATCAACACTAATTTATCGCTTCTCGTCTCTTTGATAAATCTACTCTTCGGGAAACGAGAGGACTATCTGTCTACGGGTAAAATTGGGGGCAGAGTTTTTCCCAGTTCCCCGATGAGGAAACTATAAGGCGCCGGAAATTATGCTAAGTAATTTAATATTTTGTGGTGCCAAGTTAGACTAATTATATTATTTTATGTGCTATTAATGTGATGGATATCAAAGGGATATGGTAATAAGTGTACGAGACATATTATAAGTAACGTGGGGTCTAATAGAGGTCTAAATCAGGTTGGAAAATTACATAATAGGTTAAAATTCCAAATGCATTCGCACAAGCTCAAACTTTGGACGAGCATATATATATATATATATATATATATATATATTGTGTTATGTGATGCAAACCTTATCAAATGAAATATCTTCGGGTCTAGTTTCTAACTCTTCAAATAGTTTGTCATTTGGACACTCCTATAATAAGTTATGAACAAATTACCAAAAGCTGGCAAAATCTAATTCTGCGACTGCAAAATAATTATGCAAACCGAAAAATGGTCGCAGACCTGCCCAATGCAAACCACTTGTGGGCACTAGTTTTGCGATCCATTCTGCGACCCACAGACCTATTCTGCGGTCCATTTTGTGATCGCATACCTGATTTCGGAGGCTTCATTTTCCTATTTTCATAACCCAACCACATTTTTATAAATAGGCTTTGGGGCTTTTTTGGGGGCGATTTTCTGGTGAATTTAGAGAGAGGTGACAACATTTTAGAGAGGGAATAAGGAAACCTAACATTCTAATCCTCCAATCTTGACCAATTCTCAAGAATCAAGGAAGCTAATCACTAGATCATTATCTTTCCGGGTTATTCCTACTTCTAAGATTTCATATAAGAGGTTATGAGTTCAAATATATATTGTGGGGATGGAAAGGGGCCATGCATGTGACACAAAGTTGTAGTATTTGAAGTAACGAACCATGTTGGGTAGTTTCTTGTTGAAATTGGTTGAGGGATCAAAACATCTCCATTGTAGAGCCTTGTAGTCTATTTCGCATGTTAGGTGTTTGACAAAATTCATAAGAGAGTTACATAATATGAATCCTTCTAATTACTAACTGATCTTCATTATCTTCCTACAGATTGTTATTGCTAAAAGTGTTGGGGCGTTGTAGTAACTTAAGAAAAGCTCAACCAAGGTATGTTGGTTAAACTTTCTCTGTTAGAATCGAATTCCACAATGTTCCCATAAGTTCAGGTATGGTTGGCTCAAGATTCCTAATTTCTATATTCCGGGTTATCTCCTATTAACTTGACTATTCCGAATGAGAGTTATGTCTAAAGATATATGTTCAAAGTGTTGTTTGCGTATTAGAATGTTATGGCTTTGAGCCGTGTTCCAAATGAAAGCTAGTATGCCAAATTGTGTGAGGAAAACTCAATATGCTTGAGACTTTTAATTGCTCATACGCGTGCCTAAAGCCTTAATTGAAAATATCTTGTTGTTGATAATCTGTTAGGATTCTTGAAAACGAAATAAGTGATTTGGGAAATAGAGTGTGGGCAACGTGCCAGGATTTTACGTTATAATTATGGCTAGTGGCGCCAATTAAATGAGAGAATGTGATAAAGATTATGAAATGAGCCTCGACTCAACTGCTAAAAATGATTTCGAAAATAGAATTTCCTGAAAGCTTTTTTTACCCAATTCATGCCCATAAGTGGCTATTTAACTAATGCTTTGCTTTATAAATGTATTCAGTGTGACTCGAATTCTTACATACTCATTTGTTGAAATTCTACACTATCATTTCTGGGAAAGAGTATCGCATGAGTAAATGGTGTATTGATTGTTTATAATTTTGATGTGTGTTTCTATTGCTTCTTGGTATGCCACATTATTTTGGAGGAAACCTTTTGTGTTTGAAGTTTCAAATAATAATGAATTTGAGATATATGATTGCTGAAATATTATATATGTCGATATTTGATTGTGATATTTGAAATTGAAAGAAATGAAAGTGTTGAATATGAAATACGGCCAAGCCCCAAGAATAACGTCATAATTGGGCCCACTCGTGCCAATGTAGTAAAAAGATGAGAAAGAAAATATGAAATTGTGAATATGGTTGATGTCTCAAATGAGATGGCTTACCCGATCGGGCCGAGATCAGACTCCGTGTAATAATATGGTGGTATCATGGATGAAATTATGAATATGGTTGATGTCTCAAATGAGATGGCTTTGTCGATCGGGCCAAGATCAGACTCCATGTAAGAACACGGTGGCATTGTGGACTGTGGCATATTGGCACTAAAAACCACCCAACCTAATAATGTGGAAATTGACTTGAAAATCTATGTGATCCTTAACTTGATGTTTTAAGTGTTATTTAAAGCTCATACTGCATTTTTTACTATTTCCCACTGTAGTATTGTTCATTATATTGAAATAGTGTTTTAGTTTCACATACTAGTATAATTCGACAGTATTAACGTCCCTTTTGCTGGGGGCGCTGCATCTTTAATGGATGCAGTTGGTTCCACAGCAGGCAGTAGTGATCAGTGATGGCGGTACACCCTCTTCAGATGACTTGGTGAGCCCCACTTCATTTCGGGGTCATGTTTCTCTTGTTTCTCATGTACTTTGTGTTTTAAGGTATAGCCGGAGCCTTGTTGCCGGCATTTCCATGTTACTCTTCAGTTGTACTTAGAGGCTCCGTAGACAAGTTTCGAGTGGTGGTTGAAGTTGTGAGTCAAAACTAGAAATGTTGGTATTTAGCAAATATGTTTTTCATTAAATCTTTAAACTTATAATATTTTGAAAATTATGAATAAAGCTACTAACGAAAATGAAATTGAAGTTGCTAATGAAAACTACTTAGTGTTTAATTAATGGAGTACATCTACTTCCTATTTATGGATGAGTTTGGGTAGAAGGAAATCTAACAGGCTTGCTCGGCCGGGTCCACTCCGATGAGCACCGGTTGTTCTCTCTGTGTTTGGGGCGTGACAGAAACAAAGGGAAAACACAGGTCGACGTGATCATAATTGAGGCCTAGGAACCCCTCGTCCAGAAACCCGGGAGGAATAAACGGTGTATCTGAGATCGGGCATGGTGGAATAACGGACCCAGACCAAGTATAGATTCTCGACCTCGGGAAACATAGAGAACAATTATGCATAACGAGTAGGGGCCATAATGTTCGATCTCAACAGGATATTATGGCCGAATCCCGTCCAATATCAACTACGGATCGACTTTTATCGCAAAACGAAGATTTTTACCTTATTTAGACTTGTATTAGGGCTGAAATTCCCCTACTATTAAGGGGAAGATTTATTTATTTCAACACATTGTAACACGCAAATCAAAGCAATAAAAGTTTATTTTTATCTTCTAGCTATTGTTCAAAGTGTTCTTCTTTGTCCTCTTCTTTACTCGCGACCGAGCTTGTACGGAAGGTCCGATCGAGGACGAATTTCATTGTTCAGCCTAATATCAGGTTTTATCATCACATCAAGATCGGTTTGATCATTTATTTTATCTTTAACTTATTTACTTGTTGTTTTTAATCATTTATATCGAATTAAATCACATACCCTTTAAACAGCATACAAATTTAATACTGGGCCAGCTTATAAGGTGAAGTTTTCCCCCTTTCCCCTACGTTCCTTTCCCCCAAATTATATCTGATGCGGGTAACATTTTAAAAATGCAAATTGAATCGGAAAATCATAAAATGTAACATAATAATGGGCGAACCGGGTGCTTGCACGAAGGAAAAATCTAATCAATCAAAATTGAGAGTGAAATGGGGGAAGAGGCGAAAAAGAGATTTTCAAGCCTGCAAATGATTTTAATCCACAAACACTTCTAAAAAAAAACTGTATTCTGGTTATATCCTACTTCTATAAGAGACTTTAACCGCTTTTGAATTACATTTTCATCGGATTGCTAGATTCATTAAAAAACAAAAAAAAACAAAAAAATAATTATGCATCAAGCTTTCTGAGAATCTTTATGTTACAAATTCTTCTTTAAAGAAATGAGAGATCTACAAGTACCTGCAAGAGTATTTGTATTAGTGAGTGAAGATAAGTTGGACTTTCTTGAAGACTTCTTTGTAATGGTAGCTTTTGGACCAAACAATGTTCTTTTGCCATCTAAACCTCCTCTTAAGCTCTTACATGAATTCCCATTCTTCGCAAGATCCTCGAAGCTCTTCACACTACCCAAACACCCAAAAGACTGACTTTTCCCTTTATAATACTTTGATAGCCCTCTCCTGTACAAAACAACTCATAATTATTCATTAGTTCACCCTCCATTTTGCAAAACCAAATGATAAAATAGGAGAATTTCTTCAATATATAAATCAACGATAGCCTTACTTGATTGGAAGCTGAGCCATTAGTTCAGACAACTCATACAAAGGCCCATAAGAAGATGATGAAGACGATGCATCATCCTCTACCGACTCTATAGAAGAAGATTTTGCCGAGTCTTCAATACTTGACTCAAATGATTCTGAGAAATCATCGCAACTATCTGTGCCAGCAGTTTCCATATTAATCACCCATTGAACATTCCATGGACTAGCACCATGCTTTTGCTTCAACTCCATGAAATTTAAGATCACCAAATCGCGAGTCTTGACTGCTTGGGGCCTTTTTGATACTACGTTAATATTTCTAGCAAGCCACTCCTAAAGAAATATATATATATACCTACAAAGTCTCTTGTCTCAAGGCAGAATAATTTATAGGTAAATATAAAACCTTTGTAGTTTTGGATGTATGGATGAAAATGCAGGCTTTTTGAGGGGTGGGGTGGGTGTCTAGATGGAGGATGGGGAAGGCTGACAACTATAATTGTGAGATATGAAATTATCTCCTTTATTATAATATATGATTTGTTTGTTATTCATGCTGTTTGAATTTGTACCTTTTATTATTGTTTAAGGGGTTTTCTCATTCTAATAGGAAAAGAGGATAAGGTGGATTTTTGAAGACACCCGAATCTGAGTCATCAGCCTTTCATTAAGGAAACAAATGTCAGAATCCTAGCGACTTTTGTCCCCCAACAAAAGAAAGACACAAGAAAAAAATCTCTTTTCCCATTTCATTGTAATCATGGATTTTATTATTCAACCCCAAAAAAAAAAATTATTATCAAATGCTCCAACATATTACAAGCATATACCAGATTCCGTCTACAATAATTAGATGATTTGTACATATTCAGATGTTTGAAAGTAAACTTAACTTTTAATAGTTAAGACCAGAACTATATTATCTGTCTTGTAAATTTTTCGTATAGTTTTTGGAAAAATAATTAATAACCTTAATTGAAAAAAGATTTATCTAAAATTTTATCTCTTACATGTCCAAGATTTAAGTAAAACTCCACTAAATTGTAGGAGTGAATTTGGAAGAAAAATGTAACAGCTCATCTTTACAAGAGACTACTACTTGGGCTGGAGAAAATAACAATTATGGCAAGCAAATTACCAAAATTTTCAATTTGATTATACCATCTTTACTTTGACAAAATAATGTTCAAACCTATTTTAAAGAGATCACACAAACAGATTAACCATATATAGATTACTAATTATCTTTTATACCACTGACTTGAATTAATGTAAGGTTATCTATTCTTGATACTCGCCTTATTTGTCTTTGTGGTTTTGCTTGTTTATGATTTATGTTACCCTAGCCTTATACCCGAGTATCATAGGAAAAGTAATTTAGCTCTAATTTTGCAAGAATTTAGTATTATGGGGGCCTGAGGGAAGAAAGTATATGACGTGTCGAAATATTATATATAAAAAAGAGGAAAGAATTAATTAAAAGCGGCTAAAAGAGGAGTTGCAAATCATCGTAAGTAATAGTATATCTTAATAAATTGAATGGATAAGAAAGGAGCAGATTTATATTAAGGTATATGGTTTAGTGTAATTTACTTTGAATTATTTGAAGAAGTTCTGCCACGTGCATGTTAGATGGGATCCTACTGAGCAAAGCTCATTCGTGGTCCACGGCTCAGCGCATTGCCCTATTAGACTACTCTATTCATATCCACAAGTTGAATCTATCCTTAAGAGGGTCATAGCTTATTCAACTTGCACTCAATTAGGCTATATGATCTTTGCTTGGGGTATCTCTAACTATTCGGTTAGTGTCTTTCACTTAGCACTTCTCCACCCTATGCTAGCAACTTTCTAGCACTCTCGTCGTGAGACGTAGAAGCAAAAAAAAGAAAAAGTCTAGGCTGATCATCCAACACCCATTTATTCTACTCTAATTTCAGTATCTGGCTGTTCTTCATCTTACCCAGGAGGAAGTCGAGGACAGAATTACCACTTTAGATGAAAGATTGATGTTTCTTTCTTTCTCCTCCCAATTTATATGATACTTTTTTTTAGTTTATTTCAAAAAAATAATATCTTTTTATATTTAAAAATAATTTAATTATAAATTTCTCATTTATGGTTATATAAATATCAATGACTTGCCTGATGAAACACATCGCATAAATTGAATTCAATTTTATGGATAGTCGTTTAGTTTTGTGTTTATTATCCAAAAGTCACATTTTTTTGTTACATAAAAGACATTCAATTTTGTATTTATTACCCTAAAGTCATTTTGCTTTCTTTTGTTACACAAAAATTATTTTACTATATTCTAGCTTTCATAATAGTCACTTTGACCAGATTTTATTAAACGTTCACCTGAAAAGTCTATTATGCCCTTGACACTGTACATCCTCCTATTTATACAATACCTTCTATATTATATACTATATAATATATTTTTACCTTGGCATTTTACTTAATTAAAATAACTTAATTTATTTATTCATTATTTGTATAATATATTTGTACATTTAATTTTCCCCTTAACGTATTTTCAAGATGTATATGTAGCATTGATAAATTTGTCAGCTACATTACAATAAACAAATTTAAGTCAACGTTCTTAATCGTGCCTAATGAAATATATTTAATAAAAATTAGAAAATCAAGGTTCATGACAGATATATCAGCTAAGTCATATTTCGTTAATCCAATAAACAAAGTACCCACATTTAGTACAATGACACATCAGATTAACACTTTCAAATATCTTTAATATTAAACAATATGTTTAAAAAAATTAAGTCTTACTGACTATAAAAAATATCATTTGTTAAAAATATGTTTTTATCATATCAAATAAATATCAAAAATAAATATTTTTTTTGTCATTTTTATATTTTAAAATATGTTCATGTTTGAATATGATTAAACAAATCGGTCATGTAAAAATTAAATATACGAATATATTATACAAATAAAAAATAATATAAATTTATGTTAATTATAAGTAAAATACCTAGGAAAAAATATATTATATAGTATATAATATAAAAGGTATTATGTAAATTATAGAATTTATAATGTCAAGGGCATAATAGACGTTTCAAGTAAAAATATAATAAAATCTGGCCAAGGTGACTTTTGTAATAACTAGCGCAAAGTAAATTAAATAATTTTTGTATAACAAAAAAATAAAAGTGACTTTTGGGTGGAGTCCAATGGAGTCGACTTTGCAATATATCATATGTATGGCTTTGCTAAGGGGTGGTAGTAAGAGTATGTTCGGGGAAGATCATCAGGTTAACCTCCACTCACTTGGGATCCGTTCTCACAACTATTCTTGTAGAAGTTCATCCCCTTCAATTCGAGAGAGTACTTCCGCAGCCAGTTTGAGCGCCTCTAGTAGGGTAGCATGACCATTACCCAGTATGAGACTAGATTCCTAGATTTATCCCGCGATGTAGTTATCTTGATCCATACTGAGAGTGAGAGGGTGCAGATACTTATAGACGGCCTTACGTACGACATCAGGCTACAGGTGGACAGAGAGACGAGGATGAGATTTCTTTCACTCGAGTTGTGGAGATCGTTAGGTGGATCGAGAGGATTCATGGCTTAGGTAGGGAGGCGGATCTGAGAAGAGGCCTTGTCATTTTGGTGGTTTTGGTGGTGCCTCATTTGGAGGCAGGGGTTCATTTGATAGAGGTCATCCTATCGGTTCAATCAGTGCTTCAGGCATCACATGGTGCTTTGAGCAGTCGTTGTTCTTATGGGTCTCCTTCTAAGTAGCTAGCCTACAGTGCACCTTCAGCTCCCATCAACGCACCACTAATTTTGAGCGATCACAGTGGTTATGTGAACCGTCATAGCCAGTCCCAGATTCATCAGCCACGTCAACTGATAGAGTGCTTTGACTGTGGAGGTATGGGTCAAATCGGAGGTACTGTCCCAAACTTCAGAGCAGTATGCCACAATATGGTACTCGTGCCATGATTCAGACACCGGTTGCTCCACCTCTTACTCAGCAAGCTAGAGGCGGGGGTCAGTGTCATGACCAAAAATATAATAGTCATGATATCACCTAGCCCAACCCGCTAGGGATGTCAAATAACAGTCAACGTAATACAACTCAGATAAGAATAATAAGGGTCAATGAATAAAATAACTGAAATTATAAAATTTTCAAGGATTGGTAGTTCAATCATGAGCTTCTAAGACTTAGAATTTACAAAGCTGATACGAAATAAATACATCATCTATTCGAAATATACATAAATAGATTGGAAAAGCTAAAGCTACCAATGACAAGTGGCAGTTGTATTCGGAAAGCAGGTAATCTTCAATGCCAGTTCCTACCATACACACCAACATCAGCTCCGAGATATGCACGCAAGGTGCATAAGTGTACTATGATTACAACTGACTCTATGTACTCAATACGTAACAAACTTAACCTCAGGTTGAAAGTAGTGACGACCTCGGAAGATAGTTAGAGTCCAACATCAATAGCCAATAACAACTCGTAATAATATAATGAGGACAGTAAAGGTAAATAACTCAAAAGATATATGCTCACCTTGTTCACAGATACAGGAATTTAGACATGCTTTATAAGTATAACAGTTAAAGGCCAAATCTTTCATCGAAATCACCTAAACATGAGTTTATCAAACGAAATGTATTTACCAATTCAATACACCAGATAAGAATTTTGGTTTACCAATTAGTATGAGAAAAGTACATCTCTATGCCTACATGCCAGTCATCAATTATCATATACCGTCTAGCACGAGCATCTCTATTACTACATGTCAATAAATACATCAAGTCATCAATCATCATATACCGTCTAACATGAGGAATATATATCTCTATGGCTATGTGTAAAATATACATGTCACATCATCCAATGTAATATTACCGTCTCGCATGAGGAAAATGCATCTCTATGCCTACATATTGAATATTCATGTCAATTCAATATCATCACAATGAAACCATCAAGAATAACTACACTGAGCATACTCACAGATCCTGGCACAAGGCATTAACCATCATCAACACTTAGCACTGTATGGGTCCTGGCATAAATGCCCTCATCAAAGCATGTATATAAAACATTGTGCCTACACCCACTGCCGGCATGTCAGACTCTAGAGAGGCCAAGCCTTAATTATAACTACATAGACCAAATGGTGGGGCATGGTACACATGTCGCCCCAAATCAATAACACTTAGCCCAATATGAGCCTGGCGTACACGTCACCTCAAAATCAATATCAAATCGGCTATATGGCCCAAACTCAGTCATTAACCGTTTAAGTCTTAGATAAACACATCTCTCAATACTCAGTTCAACAGTATTATACATAGGAGGCATCAACGACATGTGAGGAATCAAATAAGAAAACACAGATAGAGGTATCATACACGGATATAGCATCATGACTGAGAGTATGTGTACAATTAAGACAAATAACTCAGAAATGACTAGAATATCCCCATCAAGTCTCAAACAAGTAGCACATAGCCTAGACATGTTTTCTAATATTAATCAGAACACAAATGATCATACTGGTCTAGAAAACACAGATAACAAGGCATGATAGTAAAACAATCCTATAATAGCCTAAAAGCCACCTCTAATCATGAACACTCTGGTGCACTCACACACGCCCATTACATAGCGCGGGCGTCACCCCAATAGCTCACATATAACATAGCACCTATGGTTAAATACACTCAAATCCAAGTTTAGATAGGTTAATTACCTCGAACAAGCTAAATCAAATACCGAGCAAGCCCAACAATACTCTAGAAATGCCATCACGCGCGAACCAACCTCCAAACGGCTCGAAACTATCCAAAAGAAACTCAAAAACATCAAATAATGCCATAGGAAACAAATTCAAACGATAAAGGTCAAATATTTAATCAAATTCTCAAAATCAACTAAAGTCAACTAGACAACACACCTCGAAACCTGACAAAACTCTATAATTCTGACAACCCATTCAAACGAGTCTAACCATATAAGTTTCATCTTAATCCGGCCTTAATTTCATGTTCAAAATCGTAAAATTCATTCTCTTACGTTCAAGTAAAAAAAACCAATTTCTTCTATTTAAATTCTTGATTTATGTGTAATAATTCATGGAAAACAAAATATATAATCAAACAAAAGATAAAATTATTTACCCTCATGATTTGGATATTTATCTCCTCCAAAATCGCCTTACTTGTGCTCCAAAAATTCAAAAAGTGAAGAAAATGAACTCAAAATCCCGAAATTTGATGTTTTAATATACTGCCAGTCGTCCTTCTTCGCAATCACCGTCACCAACATCGTGATCGCGATTCAAACAATGTGCAACAATTTTTACCCTTCGCGATCATGGACATGACCCTACGATCGCGATGAACAAATTCCATTAAAACTTCCTAAACTCTTCACAGACAACTTATAGTATAACGCTCATAACCTTTAATATTAAATTTCAAATGACAAACAGTTTAATTTTCTGAAACATACAAGCAAAGGACTACAACTTTTGTTGTTGGATCGCCTCCAAATTATTTATAGATTGCAAGATATAAGTTTCCAAAGTCAGCCATGTGACAGTAGAAATTCTTCTACGTGATCGAGAAAGGCTACCGTGATCACGACACAAAAGGCCCAAACAACACTTTGCTTTTCGCGAATGCGGTGAAAAGTTCCGCAATCGCGATTCACATCCCTGTAGCCAAAAATCAGTAACTGGAGAGGGCCTAGAAATGGTAAGAAACCACCCCGAAACTCAACCAGAGCCCTTCGGCACCCCGTTCGAACATACCAACAAGTCCCAAAACATGACCTGAACCTACTTGAGACCTCAAATCAAACATAATAACATCAAAACCATGAATCGTCAATTAAGATCAATGTCTAAGATCATAAAATTCAAACTTCGAACCAAGCATCATACTCAAACCTAACCAATCCGTAACTCAACCAAACTTTGCACACAAATACCAAATGACAATACAAATATATTCCAACTTCTGAAACAACAATCCAAACCCGATAACATCGAAGTTAACTCCCGGTCAAACCTATGAACTTTATAAACTTTTAAATTTCCAACTTTCATCAAATAGTGTTAAAACTTCTAGAAACATTCAAATTCAAATTCGGGCATATGCCCGAATCCAAAATCACCATTCGACCTAGTGGAACCGTCAGAACTCTGATCCGAGGTCAAATACACAAAATTCAAAATTAATCAACTCTTCCAAATTAAAGCTTCCTAGTTGAGAATCATTCTTCCAAATCAATCTGAACCACCCGAAAACCAAAACCGATCACACACGCAGGACGTAATACACCATATGAAGCTACTCATGACCTCAAACAACTGAACTGAATGCAAATTCTTAAAATGACAGCTTGAGTCATTACATTCTCCCCCACTTAAAAATATGTTCATCCTCGAACGTGCCAAGAGTGACAACACAAACTAATTGAAACTCTGTACGTCAACCTCATCCCGTAAACCCTAGAATCAAATCTCCAATATCTGGAATCCATCACAAGTCTCGATTCTCACATCTATACACTGTATAAGTATGAATAAGAAGAATCAAGCCATAATTATAACCCAAGATGTGACACATATGACAGACCATATAACTAAGATACTCATAGCAATAACTTCCAATCGCAATATCTTCTCAATAACACATAATTTACATGTAACAAACCTCATATCAATAAAAACCTGGTTCTAGACCTTTGTACATTGCCAATGATGAAAGGAACATGCCGATACTCATAACCACCCATCAGATCAACAAGTCGTGGGGCTTTCTCGTCCACCAAGAACCATATCCAAATTCTGGGCTAACTAATGGCATGACTATTCCAAACATACCTTAATCAAATCCGATAGTGCTCATTCCAAGTCGAATAATCTCCTATAACCTCTTAAAAGCTGCTCTACTGACATGCCACACCAATACTACCTAGAGCCACATACCATGCATTTTGTGCACCAAACAAGAAATGACTCGGATGCACCCAATGGTGAAAGAAGAATTAAATGAGAGCACGTCCCGCAAGCTCAACAGATACCACCACAAATCACAATGTTATGCACATATCTCACATAGTAGAAACAAAACACACAAAAAAAGCACGAAGGATCATAGCCCAACATAGCTCCGCTGCGATGCGTGACCCCAATCCAAACATCGGTCCACATGGAATACCTCGAGCCATGATGCTCACAATCAACAACCATATGCATATCGACAAAGAACACGCAAAGTGTGTGCCATAACCATGGAGGAACAGATAGTACAATATTTCACAAATAGGAAGACCATAACCAAGGCGAAATAAACCATTCAACACTTGAAAAATCATCTCGCTCGAATTCCACTACAAGGTCCAAACAGATCCGAATCATGAGCATAAATAGTCAACAATATCACAACCCATCATAGAATAAAAGACTAACACATGGAATATACCAGAACACGAATAACATCAACTCTAACCAATAACTCATGCTTCAATAATAACTCTGCTGAGTAAAAAAATCCGATCCGATGTAGAATACACATCCTCAATAGGCCTACCAGTGGCCTCCAAATCAATTCCAATCCTACCTAAATAGATCGATAACCTTCGAAAATAACCCATCCACTATACATACACTCAGCGGCCAACCTCTTAACATACCTTCACTGTCTGCAACCAAGGAAACCCCTTGAATACAATGATCCCACTCCACCACTCAATGCTTGCCACATCCTTCAAACACAATCATCTCACGAGATATACTTGCATAAATCTTACATTCCACATAGAAAAATCTGAACATCAATAGTCGAGTAACCAGGTGATTATCGTAGTCCCAGTCAACAACGCCCCAAACACGGGGAGGCGTGGCTGGCACCTGGTGCCATATTTAGCCCGAGCGTACCACTCTGTAACTTTGAATTCTGGAGGGGTATCCCTCAACTCAGGCCGACGAGGCCATATTTTGAATCATATGAAAGTGTCATCTCTCTCATCGGAGGGGTAAACATACCCAAAAGATCATATAGACATAAACTATGCCAGCTGATGAGGCCACCATGAACATCTACTGATATACAAAATATACAGGACGCGTCTACAAGCCTCTAGAGATGAATGAACTGTATAGTGGCCGAGACAGGGCCTCCATCATAACTTGTATAAAATAATGGACTCCAAGGTCTAGGCCTGGTAACTCCGAGGAAGTGAAGCTTACCCACCAATTTGACGTTTGACTTTGTCTACTGGGATGGCCTATCCAGCTATCTATCAGGACCTGCAGGCATGAAATGCAGCATCCCCAGCAAAAGGGACGTCAGTACGAAATATTGTATCGAGTATGTAAGGAAACTGAATAACTTAATTCTGAAACTGAACTAATAATATAATAACTGAATGTAGCTGGGAGTCAAAGATAATCTTAAGATATGCTTACATGTTGATACTGACTAAACTCTCTCCATATGGTATGTAAAATAGCTATCCGGCCCTATAAGGCTCGGTATGTGTAAGTGCTCTGTCGTAGCAGGCTCGCGCACAGGCGCTAGGCCATACTAGGCTCTTTATCTTAGTCATTATGGGCTCTCTCATAGGCACTCGACCACAGTAGTCTCGGTGTATAACTTACAATCTGATAAGAGGCTACCCAATATGGGCCTGCCCATCGAGTATAGCTCGATGGTAGTGAAAACACTATAATAATGTATATATAGACTCTCTGCTCTCTTGGCTGAAAGATGACAATACTACACTAAATATGAAGTCCCGATAAGGGAGAATGTTGTAACTTATCAGACTAGGACAATGTACAAAAATTCGGGAATTTGAACTTCTCTTTATGTCTCGTTATTAAACACATGTAGTTATGGGATCATGCTAAAATGAAGAAAAAGTTTAGCCTTAACATACCTTATCATAATCTGTCCAATAAACACGTTAAAATCTCTCGTTTCACCTTAATCTACAACAACGTTAACAATAATATAATCAAGTTATGGAGGGTACAATTATTGCACAACGAACGATAAGCTTATCTTAAAATAAAATGGGCAGCATCTCCCCTATAATCTTTACTTCCTCCCAATTCGACATAACACCACCAACAACAAGAAAACAATAATAAAAATATGTATACATTATTTTCCAACCTTATATACATCACAAAATACCACAAAACAACACACACACCCCAATTAGTTCATACAAAAAAAAATGACAACCCTAGTAGTGTAAAACAACCCGAAAATGTAATGATGAACGACCAGCCAACCACCCTGACATTATGTGCGTGTTTATCCACACCATTTATCCTCCTAAAATACATAAAAACAGTAGCAAAAGATACAACCCACCAGCCATGAATTCAACTTAAAAATAAGTTTACAACCAAACAATAGTGACGAAACAACAAACAACATACCACTCTTTCAAAACTCGCTAGGTCTAGTCTTTACGATCGAGTTACAACTCGTACAAGCATAGATAATGGAAGGAGAAGCATAAATTTACCTTGGACTGAGTAGAACCCACGAAACCTATCCCTTCTTCATCAAAAATCAGTCCCCTAACGCAGCTACAAGAAGGAGAAAGGGAAACTAGCAAGCTCTCGGGGCTTTTCTGCACTAGAATCATATCGTAACACCCGAAATAACCTAGGGTTTGTGTGGGATATTTGGATGAAAGAAATGAGTTTATAAGAACATAAAAGTATCCTCTTGTACAACTTGGGAGCTTTTAATTGAGGCCTCTCCTTTTGGCAAGTAGGTGATGCACCTACTCGTCACCTTCCAATCTGCGCAGTCTCGCGAAAACGTGAATATCTGTTGACTCCAATGTTGTATCAATGAACGATTTACTCCGTTGGAAGCTATACTCATAGATTTTCAATTCTGTAGGTATAACATCCCGTAAAACCAAGTACATTGGGAGAAAGTCTCAGCTACATTTTACCTAGTTTGCAACATATTTATGTATGGAACTTGTGATGACCTTTTCCAACTTTTGTTCCACAACTCGCTTGACTTCAAAAACTAACACACGACTATCATACGACTAAAATAAATAATAACATAATCTCCTTATAATGTTAGTAACCCTAGTCTCACCCCAAAAATACATGTTATAACATTCCAACTTGTCGACTTTCGACAAAACTTATTTTCTGCAATTCGTTTAGCTTCTAAGCCTTCAAATCTTCTTGGTACTAGGTATTCACGATCTTAATTATTTGTAACTTCCACGTTAACATAATTAACTAATTTTGTAAACTGTTCAAAGATGATTTCATTTATGAGCTTACATCAATTGACTTACGACGTACTCTTACGTGAGAAAACATGGCGGCGTAACACATGCATCCGCAAGTCAAGACATAGTGGGCCTTCCTGAACTATACGCTCTTCTAAGGTTATATCAAAATAGTGCCAATATTAAACATCAGGAACCATCCATGTTTTCTAGAACTCATGATCTTCCCTCCGAACTTGAACCGCAAGCTTGTACATGCAAATCTCAATCCCGCACGACGCACCACCTCTATCATGCCATCATACAAAAAACACGAGAACCCCATTAACAACTCTAAGTGGAAAACATAATTCATATTAGTCAGAAATCTTCCACTTGATTCCATCCAGGGGAAATCACAACACACAACAAACTCCCATTTCCGGTGGAAAATATCCATCCACAAGACGTGCTCAACACCATCGAGAACTCTTCGAGACTGTGTACACATAACCTATCCATAAGAATTGAATTCCTCTTAACTCAACCAAGTCACGCAGGTCACCAAGCCCAAGAGTATTACCATATCACGTCGGTAAAGCCTCACCACATCAAAGAACCAAAATAACTGACCATTTCTATTTCTATGCTGATCCAACCTACTACCAAGCTGTCCTATTTCTCCGAGTTCCTTCCAAATTTCCTTCAAGTTAACTCTTCTTATTACCACTACACTACGACCCTTAACCCAATGCTCACCACAAGAGATCCTAGCATGAAACCGCGTCGCCCTAAATCCCATAAGTTAATGTATTCCCTCTTAATCAATCCAAAAGTACCACAACCGGGATACCACTTTGATGAGACCCTTTGTGAATCTGAAGTTGTTTCCTTAACCTCTCTAATACTAAAATGTAGAACCTCTAATTATACATATAAACCACAAGTCTCGACACCATTCATATTATATCTCAGATCTTAGCCTTTTATAAATCTAGAAATTCCTCAAATGTCACATGTGAGTCTTTATCCCATTAGAACCTTATTGAATGTTATTCACTCTACTCTAACCTTAATTGCACCGCTTCAACAAGCTGAACAACATGTGCTCCATTAGCATACCAACGCCAAAAGAAGTATTCCATATCTCTAAGCAGCTGAGTGATTCCCTTTTCTTAGAGCATTCATCTATCATGAATAACAAAACTAAATCATTCCAAGATTTCCAATATCCCGACAAAGTGTAGGATATGATGCATCCAGCAATCCCCTTGCTCAAGTCATCCTCAATACCAGCCTCTTCAAGTCATAATCGATCAACAGGTATACCTCCGACCAAGACCAACACATTACCAGGCTACCCCACTTGGCTCAAAGCCACATAACATAATATTCGATATCCAAATATACCCTTACTCCATAATTGCCATGATCTCGCACTATAATTCAACCAAATTCTTCATGAACTCACGAAACACACTAGTAGAAAGAAACCCTCCACAAAATCATCATAAGAATCACACATCTGTAGACTACCCTGCAGGTGATAACCCACCTGTTTAGCCTCAAACTGGCATCTTTCTATCACCTCATCCCGGTCGATACCACTACGCAATCACTAAATCTTCCCAAGTTTGAACTCGTCAACAAGGCATAAGAATACACTTCATTCCACAAACGAACAATTGAAAGATCCTTAATATACTCGTAACTCAGGACTGTACAACACATCAAGACATAAATCAAGCACCCAATAGTCCTTTTCACATACCAAGCAAACTCATCTCCTCACATCGAATCCATTTGAACACATCCCACAGTCACATCATACTCTTCATATAGCCATCAAAACGCTCACGAAGCCATAAATGCAACTCCTAGGGACACTAACAGACATATAAGTCCAAAAACATGCTTACACAACTGAAACTACAGAGCCCAGTATGTGGTTAAAACCCGGCCTGAAGTCTTCCAAACGGGTACATCACTAAAACACAAAAGCACATCTCGCACCTCATCCATGGAATCACAAGACGTCACTGCACAACTAATATCGAGCGCTTACATAACATACGAGTGAGTGGAAGGAATTCAAAGAGATACGCGTCAAGCTGAACCAATGTCGCACGATAATGAAAGAAAGATGGGAAGTTTATCCTAGATGCCCTGTAGCCTCTCGAAGATAGGTATGGATGTCATCATACCGATCTGTAAGACTCTACAAGACACTTGCTCATGAATCGTGGAACCTATGAACCTAGAGCTCTGCTACCAGCTTATCACGACCCAAAATCCACTAGTCGTGATGGAAGCTAACCAAACTCGTTAGGTAAGCCAAATAACAGTCAAGAGAACTTAGATAAGAATAATGAATAAAATAACTGAACTTCCATACAAAATTTCCAAGGATTGGTAGTACAAATCATGAGCTTCTAAGACTTAAAATTTACAAAGCTGATACAAAATAATATATCATCTGTTTATATACATAATTGGCAAAGCTAAAGCTACCAAGGACAAGAGGCAAACGTATCAGGAAAGAAGGCACATCTTCAATGTCAGTTCCCACCATACATAGCTACATCAACTACGAGATCTACACGCAAGGTGCATAAGTGCATTATAAGTAAAACTGACCCCATGTACACAATAAGTAACAAACCAAACCTCAGGTTGAAAGTAGTGACGAGCTTGAAAGATAGTTGGAATCCAACATCAATAGCCAATAACAAATCATAATAATATAATGAAGAAAATAAAGGTAAATAACTAAAAATATATATGCTCAGCTTCTTTAAGTATAACAATTAAAGGCCAAATCTTTCACCGAAATGACCTAAACATAACTTTATCAAACGAACTATATTTACCAATTCAAAACACCAGATAAGAATTTTTATTTACCAATTAGTATGAGCAAAGTACATATATATACCTACATGTCAATATACCTGTCAAGTCATCAATTACCATACACCGTCTAACATGAGCATATCTATGCCTATATGTCAATATACATGTCAATTTATCAATCATCATATACCGTCTAACATGAGGAATATATATATCTATGCCTATATGTCAAATGTACATGTCACATCATCCAATATAATATTATCATCTAGCATGAGGAAAATACATCTATATGCCTACTACTGGCATGTCACACTCCGGAGTGGCAGATCCTGCCTAATCGGTAATCATAATCACTTAGCCCAAATAGTGGGGCCTAGTTCATCCGTTGCTATAAATCAATAACACTTAGCCCAAACTCAGTCATTAACTGTTCCAGTCTTAGATAAACACATCTCGCAAAATACTCAGTTCAACAGTGTTACACATAGGAGGCATCAACGACATGTGATGAATAAAATAAGAAAGTGCTGAGACAGAGGTATCATTCACAGATATAGCATCATGACTGAGAGTGTGTGTACAATTAAGGCAAATAGCTCAGATACAACAAGAATAGCCCTATCAAGTCTCAAACAAGTATCACATAGCCTAGACATGGTTTGTAAAATGAATAAAAAATTAAATGATCATACTGGTCTAGAAAACATAGATATAACAAGGCATGATAGCAAAAAAATCTCATAATATCTTAAAATCTACTTCTAATCATGAACACTCCGGTGCACTAACACACACCTATCACCCAGCGCGGACGCCACCCTAATAAATCACATATGACATCGTACCTATGGTTAAATACCCTCAAATCCAAGTTTAGATACGTTATTTACCTCGAACAAGACAAATCAATACCAAGCAAGCCAAACAATACTCAAGAAGTGCCATCCCGCACGAATTAACCTCCGGACAGCTCGAAACTAGCCAAACACGACTCAAAACGTCAAATAATGCCATAGGAAACTAACCCAAATGATAAATGTCGAATCATTAATCAAATACTCAAAGTCAACAAAAAAGTCAACCTAGGCCCGCACCTTGAAACCCAACAAAACTGAAAAATTCTGACAACCCATTTGAATACAAGTCTGACGATATCAATTTCATCCAAATTAATCCTCAATATCATGTTCAAAACCCCAAAATTCATTTCTTACGTTCAAGTAAAAATACAAATTTCATATTTTCAAATCCTTGATTTAGGTGTAATAATCCATGGAAAAAAAAAATATAATCAAAACAAAGATAAAATTACTTACCCTCATGATTTGGGTATTTATCTACTCCAAAATCGACTTACTTGTGCTCCAAGAACTCAAGAAGTGAATAAAAAATGAACTAAAAATCCCAAAATTGTATGTTTTAATGCACTGCCTGTCGTCCTTTTTTCGCGATCGGAGTCACAAACATCATGACTGCAATTCAAAAATTGAACAACACAATTCTTACCCTTCACGATCACGGACATGACCCCGCGATCGCGATGAACAAATTCCATTAACCCTTCCTAAATTCTTCCCAGACAGCCGGTAGTATAACAACCATAACTTCTAGTAAAAACACTCCAATTGACAAACAATTTAATTTCTTGAAAACTAGAAACAAAGGGATACAACTGTCGTTTTTGGATCAACTCCAAATTTCTTAGAGATTGTATGATATAAGCTTCCAAAATCAGCCCCGTGAGAACAGAAAAGTCAACCAGGGCCCACATAGCACTTTGCTCTTTGCAGACGCGGCCCAAAAGTCCATGATCGCGATTCACACCCCTGTAGCCAAAAACCAACAACTGAAAAGGGCCTAGAAATTGTCTGAAACCACCCTAAAACTCACCCGAGCCCCTCGAGACACCGTCCGAACATACCAACAAGTCCAAAAACAAGCCACGAACCTACTTGAGGCCTCAAATGACACATAATAACATAAAAACCATGAATCATCGATTAAGATCAATGTCTTAAGTTCATAAACATTATACTTCGAAATATGCGTATGATTCAAGCATAACCAATCCGGAATTCAACCAAACTTTGCACATAAATCCCAAATGACAAAACGAACATATTCCAGCATCCAAAACAACAGTCCAAACCCGATAATATCGAAGTCAACTCCCGATCAAACCTATGAACTTTTCAAAACATCAAATTGCAAACTTTCTCCAAATAG
Organism: Nicotiana knightiana; assembly: GCA_005239525.1. Classification (NCBI taxonomy): domain Eukaryota; kingdom Viridiplantae; phylum Streptophyta; class Magnoliopsida; order Solanales; family Solanaceae; genus Nicotiana; species Nicotiana knightiana. The sequence goes on along the minus strand of ML396852.1, from coordinate 23,631 downwards.
TGTCGAAACAATCTAAAAATATTTAAATGCAAATCCGTGCTTTCTCCCAAGTCCAAAATCTCCATATGATACTCCAACCATTAAGTCAATTTCGGTAGTGAGAGAGTTTCCAGATGTGTGACCTACCGAGCATGTCGTCCAATACGGATATTGATTTTGGTATTGACTTGGTGCTGGACACTCAGCCCATATCTATTCCACCATATCGCATAGCACTGGTGGAGTTAAGGAATTAAAGGAACAACTTCACGAGTTTCTTAATAAGGGTTTTATCATACTGAGTGTTTCGTCGTGGGGTGCTCCTGTTCTATTTGTAAAGAAGAAAGACAGATACATGAGGATGTGTTTTAACTATAGGCAGCTGAACAAGGTTACTATGAAAAATAAGAACCCACTAACACGTATTGACGATTTGTTTGATCAACTTCAATGTGCTAGGGTATTCTCGAAGATTGACTTGAGAAGTAGATACCATCAGTTGAAGTTCCGGGCTTCAGATTGTCACGACCCCAAACTACTCACCGGCCTTGATGGAGCCTAACTCGCTTGCTATGAAAGGCAAGCATAATAAAAAAGAAATGTTATAACAAAAATAACAAGGAAATAGTACGAGTCTAATGTCATAAACATGAACAACTATGTTAATACACAATACACCACCCAACATTGGTAAATACCGAGCCATGAGCTCTAGCATAGAAATACAAGTCTAAAAAGATAAATAACAATATGTTCAAAATAAACACAACAGTACAAATGGAAAAGAGATGCCAAGACTACATCCAGGATGCAACTCTATCTCATCTCTCCAAGATGCTCATAGAAACACCTCACTGCTAGCCACAACTCAGTCTTACACCTGGATCTGCACAATTAAGTGTAAAGTGTAGTATGAATACAACCGATCCTATGTACTAAGCAAGTATCATAACTAACCTTGGCGAGGTAGTAGAAGCAAGAACTATAAATGATACTCGCTATTCACTGTACAGTTTAATAATCCAACAAGTACAGAAAAATAATCATGAACAAATAATAAATCATAGAAAATACCACCTTGGTGGACATGATGACTTGACGTACTCTGCTCAGTCAACAATTCAACATATAAAGATGATATGCAATAAATCACGTAAATAACCAAGGAAATTTCAAGTAAAGATTAAATGTAATAACCAAATACAACACTGGGCAACTTTTCCTTAGAATTTCCATATATGTACCAAACCACTGATCCTCAATAACCGCGTTTACACAATCAAAACGGAACATGAGATGGTGACCCTATGGGATGGATCCATATCCACAAGTTGCACAGACAACTCACGTGTTGCACGGATAACTCACGTGTTGCACAAACAACTTACGTGCCAATAATATCAATATCTGGATCCGCAGAGACAACTCAAGTGTTTCACGGACAACTCACCTGCCAACAATACCAACCACACGGATAACTAACGTGCCAATTGTAAAGCCTCGTGAAGGTTTTCCTAAAAACCGAGGTTTCGTGGTGCCGCAGTTAAGACTTTTTGAATTTAACAGTGTGCTGGGAGTTGAAGACAAATATTTTGCAGATTTGGGCCTTACTGTGGCCCATTATGCAGCCGCATAATCACTCTGCGGGCCGTAGAATGGCCGCAGAGTAAGGCAGCAATTTGGGCCAATTTTGATGTCGATTCCGCAGCCAATTATGAGATCGCATAACCATTTCACGGGCTGCACTTTGATCACATACTCAGCCTTGGAATTTGGTGGAGGGAGGTTTTGCGGCGCATTATGCGACCGCGGAATAGGTCTGGGAGCTGCATAACCGCCGTAGAGTGGAGCAGGCTAGCCCTGTTCAGGAGCCATTTTTTCGCTGCCATTTGGTGGACCACATAATCAAATCCTGTCATGGGGATTCCTTTTTGGGTTTTATAACCCGACTCTACTTCGTTAAAATAGATGCCATTGTTCATTTTGAGCAAATTTACTGATACTTTTAGAGTGAGAAAGAGTGCTTAGAGTGGGGGAGTAACCTTCAACCTATTAACCATCACGTCTTGCTCAATCATTGATGATTAACGAGGAAAGTCTTCATCCTAAAGGTAAGAATCTATGGCTTAGACCTTAAATTTGAAAAATTAACTAAAACGGGAGGAATAAGCAAGACAATCCATGGGTGGGGGAGTTGTTATCTTGCATGCATGTGTTATCAAAGAATGTAGGAAGATTGCGAGCTAAAATAGTAGATAATGGGTTGAGGGATGGTAGAATCTTTCATAAAAGGGCCTTAAAACCTTAATGCACACCTAGTGTTTGATAATATGCTCAAATGAGCTAGAATCAATATCATATTCCTAATTTTGGTTCAATTTGTCCTACTCTTAAAAATAGATTGAAGTTGCTAAGAATTCAGGAACATTTTAAAGTTTAAGGAAGCTCAATTAAGTTATGTTGACTAAACTCCTTTCTTAGAATCAAATTCCACGGTGTTCATGTAAGTTATGTAAGACCCTAGTTGATCATTATGAAATTGGTTATCCCAAGTAATCTTGTCTTGAAAGATACATGTTCATATATGTTTCAAATGCATTTATTCATGCTATGTTATCGTTTGATTATATATTCAATGTGTGGGTTGTGTGTGTTATAACTTTTACGATTTCAAAGTATGCTTGAGTTAAGGTTATCATGCAAAATTATGTGAACAAAACCTCTATATGTCTAAGTCACTTAATTGCTCTCATGTGTACTTAAAAGTCTTGAATTGAAGAGTATTGTTGTCGATTATGGTAATGGTGTGTGAAAATGAAAAAGGGAGCATGAAATATGAAATTCAGCCAAGTGCCAAGAAGGATGTTTTAATTGTGGCCATAAGTGCCGATTAGTTGAATAGATGTGAAGAAAGTATGACATGAGGTGATTGATAGAATAGGTAATGTCTCGGGTGAGACGGCCTAGCCAATCATGTCGTGATCGGACGCCATGCCACATACATGGTGGTGATTGTTCTGGAAGATGTGATTGTAGTTAATGTATCAAATGAGACGGCCTAGTCGGTCGAGCTGTGATTAGACTTTGTGTGAAAGTACAGTGGTATTGTGAATAATAGTACATCAATACTAGAAAGATCCCCACCTAAAAACATGGAAACTTCTTGAAAGCTTATATGGTTCTTAACTTGATGTTTTGGTATTGGTTGAAGATTTTATTAATTCATGACTGTTTCCCCATGTATTATTATTCATTCTAATGAGATGGTATTTAGTTTTACATATTAGTACTATTTGACGGTACTAACATTCCTTTTGCCGAGGGTGCTGCATCTTTAATTGATGTAGGTTGTTCCACAACAGGTAGCATCGACCAACGATAGCAGTACACCTTCCTCTCCGTAGACTTGGTGAGCCCCACCTCATTCAGGGGTCATGTTTCTTTTGTATATTTTGTTATCATGTTTTGAGGTATAGCCGGAGCCTTATTGCCGACACTATCATTGTACTCCTTTGTATTATTTAGAGGCCCCGTAGAAATTGTGTGGGTTGTATGTCATTTAGAGCTATCATAAATAACTCATGCAACTAGTACCTTAACAAAGGTTTGGTAAGATACTTACCTCAGGAAAGCCAAACCAGTACTCTAAGAAGCCCCTCCCACAGAAATCAACCTCTCGACGACTCGAATCTAGCAAAAAAAACATAATATCATCAAATAAAGCCGTAGGAAACAAATCCAAATGATAAAGCTACGATATTTAACCAAAATCATTAAGTCAACCACGGTCACACACCTCAGAACTCGACAAAACTCAAATATTTAACACACATTCAACTACGAGTCCAAATATATGTGTTTCATCCAATTCCAACCACAAATCGACCCTTAACTCATCAAATCTCACTCTCAAATAACGTAGCCTAAAATCCCCAAATTCTACCTTAAATGCATGCTAACTAGGTGTAATAATCCATGGGTAATCAATATCTATCATCAAAAGTGACTAAACTTCACTTACCTCTTCAATTGTTGTGAAAAGTCTCCCAAAAGTTTCCTCCTACCGAGATCCACAACTCCAAATAATGAAAAATGACCAAACCTTTCAAATATAAAAATCGACTAGTGATTACGCATCTGCGGTCACTTAGCTGCTTCTACGACACCGCATTTGCGTTCAAAATCTCGCATCTGCTACCCAACACAATTCCCAGGCTTCCGCTTTTTGGGCCAGCCATTCACATCTGCGCTTGGGCATCTGCGACCATCACTTCGCAGGTGCGACCTCACACATATGCCTTGCCATCCGAACCTGCGTTTCTCCCCGACCTTCATCCTTGTCCGCTTCTGCCGCCCCTTATCCGCACATGCGTTTCTCCCCGACCTCCATCCTTTTCCGCTGTTGCCGCCCCTCATCCGCACCTGTGTTCTTGTATCTAGGACCAGTTCTCCGTAGGTGCGAAAGCACCACTCAACAATACATAATCAATGCAACACATATCGAAAACAAGCCAAAACCAATACGAAATATGCCCATCTCTCTAGGGACCCTATCCAACCATACCAACCTATAAAAAAACATAACACGAACCTACTCGAAGAATCAAATCACCTAAAACAACTTCAAACCACAAATCGTACAACGATTCAAGCCTAAGGAGCTAATGAACTTACAACTTTCAAAACTCATGCCGAATCACATCAAACCAACCCGGAATGAACTCAAATTTTGCATAGAAGTCCCCAATGACACAACAAACCTATTCCAACTTCCGGAACTGAAATCCGAACCTATCAAAATTAGCTTCCGGTCAAACTTATCAACCATCCAAACCTTAAACTTTCCAATTTACACAAAAAAGCATCAAACGAACTGACATACCTTCAAATTCAAATTCGGACATATTTCTAAGTCCAAAATAACTTTGCATCCAACCTTAGGACTAAGTGTCCCAATTCACTCGGAAACTTCCCTAAATCTAAACAAACCACCCCGAAAAGTATCATAATCACTAATGCACATACGTAAATCATCAATTAAGTAGAATGAGGCGAAAATTCCCAATACGACCAGTGGAGACGTTACATTCTCCCTATCTTAAACAAACATTCGCCCTTGAACAAGTATAGAATCATACATGGGGTCTAAAAAAGGTGAGGATATCTATTCCGCATCTCCTACTCGGTCTACCAAGAAGCCTTTTCGAGTGGATGACCTCTCTGTTGAACCTTCAGTGCTGCTATATTCTTCGACCTCAACTTTTCAACTTGCTGATCCTAAATGGGCACCGACTCAACATCATAAGTCAAACCCTCATCTAAATGCACTTTGCTGAAGTCCAAAACATGTGACAAATCACCATAATACTTTCAGAGCATCCAAATATGAAACACTAGGTGAACTCCTGATAGACTAGGTGGAAAGGCAAGTCTGTAGGGCACCTCTCCAACTCTCTCAAGCACCTTGAAGGGACCAATATACCTAGGCGTCAACTTTCCCTTCATTCTGAACCTCATCACACCCGTAATCGACAAAACTCTGAGTAGAACCTTATCACCCACCGCATATGTGTTGTATGAAGCCGCTACTGAATCAACTTCTCCTTCTCCAAAGCATCACAGACCAAGTCAGTGCCCAACAACCTAGCCTCCCCAGGCTCAAACCAACCACCAAGAGAACGACATTGCATACCATATAAGGACTCACAAGGAGCCATCCGAATACTCGACTAATAGCTGTTGTTGTAGACTAACTTTGCTAGCGTTAGAAACTGATCCCATGACCCTCCAAAATCAATAACACAGGCACGTAGCATGTCCTCAAGAATCTTAATAGTGCGCTCGATGTGTCCATCCGTCTGTGGATGAAATGTCGTATTCATCTCGACTTGTGTGCCTAACTCACGTTGCACTGATCTCCAAAAAAGTGATGTAAATGTGTGCTTTGAGCGGAGATAATATACACAAGCATACCATGAAGGTGAAAAATCTCCCGAATATAAATCCAAGCCAGCCGCCCTAAATAATTGGTAGTGATGATTGGAATGAACTATGCAAACATGATCACTCTGTTCACAATTACCCACCCTACGTCGAATGTCCTCAAGGTCCATGGAAGACCAAATACAAAATCCATGGTGATACGCTCCCACTTCCACTTTGAAATATCAAGCCTCTGAAGAAAACCATCGGGTCCCTGATGCGCGTACTTCACTTGCTGCGAGTCAAACACCGAGAAAAATAGTTAACACTATATTTTTCATCCTCCGCTACCAATAGTGCTGCCTCAAATTATGATACATCTTTGCGGTCCCCATATGAATGGAATACTGCGAACTATGGGCCTCCTCAAGTAGAACCTCTCGCAACCCATCAACAATTGTAACACAGATATGACCTTACATTTTTAATAACCCTTCATCACCAATAGTAACCTCCTTGACATCACCGTGTTGCACCGTGTCCTACAGCACAAGCAAGAGGGAATCATCATACTGACACGCATGATGCACTTATGCAAAGAAGACCGTGAAACCATGCAAGGAAGGACCTGGATAGGCTCCACAATATCTAACCTCACAAACCGATTGGACAAAAGTCTAAACATCTAATTCTAATGGTCTCTCCCTATCTGGAAAATAAGCACAACTGCCCATGCTCTCGGCCTTCCTACTCAAAGCATCAGCCACCATATTGGCCTTCCTCAGATGATAAAGAATAGTTATATCATAGTCCTTTAGTAGCTCCAACAACCTCTGTTGCCTCAATTTCATATCCTTTTGCTTGAATAAGTGTTGTAGATTCATGTGATCTGGGAATATCTCGCAAGACACGGCGTAAAGATGATGCTGCCAAATCATAAGCGCATGAACAATGGATGCCAACTCCAAATCATGTACATGGTAGTTATTCTCATGGGGCTTCAATTTTCGTGAAGCATGAGCAATAACTCTACCCTTCTGCATCAACACACATCCAATGCTGATCCGTGAAGTATCATAATAGATTATATAAGAACCAGATCTCGAAGGTAAAAATAGAATTGGAGCTGTAGTCAAGGCAGTCTTGAGCTTATGAAAGCTCTCCCTTCTAGGTCAATCTAGTCAAAGGTACAACAATGGATGAGCAACCCTCCATAAAACAACGACAATACCCAGCTAACCCATGGAAACTCCAAATCTCAGTAGCAGAAGAAGATCCAGGCCAACTCTGAACTACCTCAATCTTTTTTGGATCCACCTTAATCCCTTCACTAGACACCACCTGACCCAAGAATAGCACTAAGTCAAGCCAAAACTCACACTTGAAGAATTTATAATAAGCTTCTTCCCCCTTAAACTCTGGAGCACGATCCTTAGATGTTTCTCATGATCCTCTCGGCTAAGAGAATACACCAATATATTATCAATGAAAACAATGATTAGGGAATCGAGATATAGCTGGAAAACATTGTTCATCAAGTGGATTAAGGTTGCTGGGGCATTGGCTAGTCCAAACTACATCACTAGAAACTTATAGTGAACATAGAGGGTCCTTAAAGCCATCTTTGGAATATCCGAATCCCGGATCATCCACTGATTGTAACCCGATCTCAAATTAATCTTCGAGAATACCCTACCACCCTAAAGCTTATCAAACAAAGTGGGTAATTGTTATTGACTTTAACCTTATTCAGCTGGTTGTAGTCAATACATATCCTCATAGAGTTGTCTTTCTTCTTCACAAATAGAACTAGAGCATCCTAAGGAGAAACACTCGGTCTGATAACACCTTTATCGAACAACTCTTGAAGTCGTTCCTTCAACTCAACTAGTGCCGTTCGCTATTGTATAATTGAGATGGTTGCGTGCCCGACACCAAGTCAATACAAAAATCAATATCCCGGTCAAGTGGCATGCTAGGCAGGTCTGCAGGAAACACGATTGAGAAGTCCGTCACTACCAGAACTGATTCAAGGGTAGGAGTATCAGCACTAACATCCCTCACGAAGGTCAAATACGCAAAACAACCCTTCTCAACCATCTGTTGAGCCTTCAAATATGAAATCACTCTATTGGGAACATGATCCAGGGAGCCTCTCAACTCCAACCTTAGAAACCATGGCATCACCAACGTCACGACCTTAGCGTAACTATCCAGAATTTCATGATATGATGACAACCAATCCATGCCATAAATCATGTCATAATCTACCATGCTAAGCACTAAGAGGTCGACTCTGGTCTCATAGCCCCCGATATAAACGGTCCACCACAGTAGAGTCAGCTATCGATGTAGATACATGAATGGGCATAGCTAAAGAATCACGAGGCATATCAAAATAACAAGCAAAGTATGATGACACATATGAATAAGTGGAATAAAGGTCAAATAACATTGAATCGTCCCTGTGGAACGCTGAAACAATAGCTTTGATCATGACGTTAGAAGCAACTACCTCATGCCTGTAGGGAAATGCATAGCCATGGGTGTGACCACCGTCCAACCAACCCCACCTACCCGGGCAACCTCAAACTAATTGAGCCCCACTCCTAGCTGGCTGTGTGGGTTGTGTAGCTGCTCGTGCTGAAATCATAGGCTGTGCGCTTTTCTTTGACACTCTACTCAAAAGTCCGGGAAAATCCCTCTTGAGATGAATCAAGTCTACGCACTCAAAGAAACCCTTTCCCCATCGATGTTGCTTACCCTAATAATCAGAATAACTGCTTGTGGAACCCTGAGCAAATGGATTATGATAAGAACTCTATTTTGATAGCACACTGAACGATGACTGAACTGGGAAATAACTGTATGAATTCTAGCAAACTGAAGTACCACGAGGAACATGACGAGTTGCCTGAGCCGAGCTAAATGGACGACATCTGTTGTTGTGACTAGGCTCAAAATGAGGCACTTGTTAAACCACCTGAACCAAGAGGCCTCTTGGTGTCACAACCCAAATTACCAAACCACGGGATCGTGATGGCGCCTAACACAATACTTGCTAGGCAAGCCAATGTTAGAAATTTACTAACTTTTTTTTTTTTAAAGTTACTTACACATAATAGAACAATTCAAAATAAATACGAATCTAATACTTTCCACTCGATAACTTCGTGAAATACTAATAACGATCAATAATCAAACTGAACCACGAACTAAATATATAACTAAAAACTACCCCAAGGTCTTGTGTCACAATTCACGAACTACTAAGAATACTACAAATAATGGTTGAAAGAAGTATATATGTCTATTTGGAACGAAATGAAACAACGTCTATAAAGTAAAGAGAAGACTCCAGGAATCTGCGGATGCCAACAGATCTACCTCGTGTCTCCGAACGAAATTGTGCAGCTACTAAGATCTCCTAACTCTGGCCAGTACCTGGATCTGCACAAAAGAGTGCAGAGTGTAGTATCAGCACAACCGACCCCATGTACTGAGTAAGTGCCGAGCCTAACCTCGACGAAGTAGTGACGAGGCTACGGCGGGGAGTTAACAATATAACCTGTGAACAATATATATGATAAATCAAGAAGGAAACAATAATAATAAACTCGACAACCAGTAACTTGCAATAGTAAATAAAAACAACTCGGATAACTCTTTTCAGATAACAGCTATAATCAACTCCTCAAAATTTCCAAGTTTCAATTTAAATCACAGTAAAAAAAATCAGAGTATGAAAACCTTTTTAATAAAACCAGAGTTTTTCCAAATCCTTATTTTTGAAAATTAGTAAAACATAATAATTCTCTCTTGTTGCTCCTTGTTGTGGCGCAACCCGCTCCCACCTGTCCACCCTTATTTCTCCTCCCTATATATATATCTCACCCTTATTTCTTCTATTGCGGCGTGCAACCCGATCCCACCTGTCCACCCTTATCACTCCGTGTTGCGGCGTGCAACCTGCTCCCACCAGACATATCATATCAGGTTATTCATAAAAACTTTCACAATTCAGGCCAAGCCTTTCACAACATTTTTAGATCAACAATTGTAAACAAAAGCTGTAAAACTCATAAACTTCATCAATTATCATTTCATAACGAAGCCAACCGGAATATATATACATATCGTAACACTGGAAACCAGCTCAATCCTTATGTAACACAACAAAACCAAAAGAACAACCAACACTTCCAAAATACTTGAAGCAATACATAACAACAATTTACAAATCCAAATAGACATATAAACCTCAATGATCATGAAACAATTAAGACCGGAAGCAAATAATTGGAAATCAAGGCAGAGATCATGTTTAGCAGACAATTTGGTGGTGAATAGATACTCGTCACCTCACCTATACACCACACACATGCGAATTCACATAGCATTTAAGTGGGAGTTCCTATTCCCTCAAGTTAAGGTTAAACCAAGCACTTACCTCAATTTCACAGGCCACTCACTGCTCAATTACCGCTTTTCCTTTCAAATTTGCCTCTAACCCGCTCGAATCTAATCATAAGTAGTTTAATATCATTAATTTATGTTAAAGGAACTAACTTTACTGAAAAATCATTATTTTCCTAAGCTTTCTAAAAAAAAAAGATAAACTAGACCCCGGGCCCGCTTGGTTCAAATTCGGGGTTCAGACCAAATTCCGTTTACCCGTTAACCCCCGAGCCCGAATATGCAATTAGTTTCGAAATCCGACCTCAATTCGAGGTCAAAATCCCATTTTTACAAAATTTCCTAATTCTACCCAAACCCTCAATTTTTACCATGAAATTTTTTGATTTTGAACTGAAAAATGATGAAAAACATTGGGTAATTGAAAGAGAAGAGTTTAGGATTGATTACCAACACCTTGGGGATTAATTTTACTGAAGAAAATCGCCTCTAGGTCTTTGTAGTTCGAAAATAGGTGAAAAATAGGTTCTGCCCGAGTTTTAAAAGCTGTTTTATATAACTGGGCAGGCCTTCATCCCGTTCGAGATGGGCCTACAACATTCGGGATGGGTCAGTCCCAATGGCCTTCACGTTCACAAGGTCTTGAAAGCGTTCTCCTAGAGTTAGGCCCAATGGCCTCCGTGATCGCGACCAGGTGGCCACGTTCGCATAGAGCAAGTAGGTTCCCCCTCCCACAGGTCCATTTGTACATCGCGTTCGCGGTTGGGTGGGCGCGTTCGTGAAGGGTACTACCCCCTAGTACTTCGCGTTCGCTTCCAACTCCACATGTTCGCGAAGAAGGATTTCTCGCTCAGACATTTTTACTCTCCGCGTTCGCGAGAGAAGCTTCACGAATGCGGAGTCAACTCGTCAGTGCACCATAAAACAACAAAACATCAGAGAATTCTAAGTGTAAAACATCCTGTAGCCTATCCGAAACTCACCGAGCCCTCGGGGATCTAAACCAAACATGCACGCAAGTCTAAAAATATCATATGGAGTTGATCGTGCGATCAAATCATGAAAATAACATTTAAAACTATGGATTTAACCTCAAAACTCATAAGTTTTCTCAAGAACACTCAACTTTCACTATTTCTCAACTAGACGTCCGAATCACGTCAAATCAACTTCGATTATTACCAAATTTCACATATAGGACATAAATATCATAACAAATCTGTATCGAGCTCCGGAACCAAAATACGGGCCCGATACCAACGATTTACAACATTAATTCCTTTCTTTATTTCATTAATAATCCAGCAAAATAATTTCTTTCAAAAATTGATTTCTAAGGCTAGGGACCCCGGAATTCAGTTCCGGACATACGCCCAAGTCCCATATTTTACTGTGGACCTCCCGGGATTGTTAGAACAAACATCCGAGTTCGTTTACTAAAAATGTTGAACAAAGTCAACTAAAACCAAGTTTTAAATTCAAAAAATTTCTATTTCTCATATTTTCATATAAAAGCTTTCCAGTTTCACGCCTGGACTGCACATGCAAGGTAAATAAAATTAATATTTTAAGGCTAGTGAGCCTGGAATGGAGTCTTTATTTATAAGATGAACCTTTGGGTCATCACACTTGGCCTCCCGCTCCTCATTCTTAAGCCTACAGACTTGCTCCAAGCGTCTAGCAATCTCAACCACTTGATCAAACCTGGCAACTGTCTCAGCTTCTCGAGCAAAACTATAATGTAAGCCATAGTTGAGGCCATCAATGAACCTCTGAGCCCTCTGTCTACCGGTAGGAACTGACCATACTGCATGTCGAGCCAAATCTGCAAATCTCATCTCGTACTGGGTCACAGTCAGATCCCCATGGCATAGCTGCTCAAACTCCATAGGCAACTCCTCTTTGCAAGTCTGTGGGACAAACTTCTCTAAGAAGAGAACTGAGAACTCATGCCATCCTAGTAGTGTTGTGGCGCTTGGCCTGCCTGGCTCATAAGTATGCCACCATCTATAGGCTACCCCGATCAACTGAAAAGTAATAAATGCAACTCCACTAATATCCATAACACCCCCTGTGCGTAGAATCCTATGGCACCGATCTAGAAAAATCTAAGCATCCTCTAGCCTCCTCTACTGAAATTGAGATTGTCAAGCCTTTTGAACCTCTCAAACCTCTTCTACTCCTCATCGGACATACATGGACCAACTTCGGCCCGAAAGGCAACAACTGGTTGAACTGGTAACTCCCTTAGTGTCTGATAATCCTAAGCTAGCTGCTCTGGAGTATTGGGGTCTAGGCTCCTCCTTCGGCCTGCGAGGTAGCTGGTGCAACTAGTGCTACACCCTCCTGAGCCAAGCTCGTACACACACTCAAGATCTGAGCCAAAGCCTTTTGAAGACCAGGTATAACAATAAGTACCGTTGGTGTTTGACCTGGTCCCACCGGCTCTACAGTATCCGGAAACTCCCCCTCCACTAGAGCGATTGGTGGCTCCATAGGTTTTGCCCAGTAGTAGTGCGACCCTATCTGGTATACCTCGACCCTTACCTCTCATGGCCCAAACTGATGGTACTGGTGCCTGCCCGCCTGATCTGGCAAATTGTGTCCACACCATCTGTGAGGGAATAGAAGAGTAAAGGCTCAAACTTTAGAAAAGAACCAATCTCACAAAAAGAATGCAAGAAAGTGAAGTTTTTTCCTAACAGTTCGATAGTCTCTCAAAGATAAGTATATATGTCTCTGTATCGATCTGCAAGACCACTAAATATGCTCATGACCCGTAGAACCTATGATGCTTGGGCTTTGATACACACTTGTAACGACCCCAAACTACTCACCAGACGTGATGGTGCCCAAATAACTTTCTAGGCAAGCCAAGCATAAAGAAAACGAAATGTAATAACATAAATAGCAAGGAAATAGTACGAGTCTAATGCCATAAACATGAACAACTACGTCAATAAAAAATACACCCCTTAAGACTGGTAAATACAAAGTCATGAGCTCTAAAATAGTAATACAATCTTGAAAAGCTAAATAATAATATTGTCCACAATAAAGACAATAAGACAAATGGAAAAGAGACGCCAAGATTACGGTCCAGATGCAGTTCTACCTCGTCTCTCCAAAATGCTCACAACAACACCTCATATCTAGCCACAACTCTGTCCGATACCTGGATCTGCACAATTAAGTGCAAAGTGTAGTATGAGTACAACCAACCCCGTGTACTCAACATGTATAATAACTAACCTCAGCGAGGTAATAGAAGAAATAATTACAAATGATACTCGCTATTCACCTATACAATTTAATAATCCAACAAGTACAAAATAATAATCATGAACAAATCATAAATCATAGAAAATACCACGTCGGTGCACATGATAACTTGACTTACTCTCCTCAGTTAATAATTCAGCATATAATGATTATATGCAATAAATCAGGTAAATAACCAAGAAAATTACAAGTAAATATAAAATGCAATAACCAAGTAAACATTGGTCATCTTTTCCTCAAGATTTCCATAACCATACCAAACCACTTATCAATTTTTCTCAATAACTGTGTGTACACCATCAAGAAGGAACATGAGAGGGTGACCCTATCGGGATGGATCCATATCCACACGCTGCACCAAGAACTCATGTTCTAATAATATCAACCGTACAAACAACTCATGTGCTGCATGGATAAGTCACGTGCCAATAACTTCAATATCTGGATCTGCACGAAAAACTCACGTGTTTCACAGACAACTCATGTGCCAACAATACCAACCAGACAAATAACTCATGTGCCAGTAATCACAATCCGCCAGGCAAGGTCAGAGGCTCAATATCACCATCCGCCGACATGGTCATAGGATGCCAGTCTAGATCATATCACATAGAAAGCAGATATAGAAGAAAGTATCTACATGATCAATGAATATCAAGTTTCATGCTCATGGATTGGTATAAATGACATACTAAGGTGTATGCATGTCACGATCCAAACCGAAGGTGTAACGACCCAGTCGGTCATTTCGTGAGATTAGCCCCATTTCCCCCATTTCTTCTTCATCATATATTGATTAGCCTGTTTATGTTGTGTTGGAACGGTTGGTTTGTGTTCGGAGTGGTCATGGTGAGAACTGAGACACTTAGTCCTTAAATTAACTTAAAAGTTAAGACAGTCAACCGGGAGTTGAATTATTGGTAAATGACCTCGGAATGCAGATTTTATGGCTCGGATAGCTTCGTTAGGTGATTTGGGACATAGGAGTGTGTTCGGAATAAAGTTTTGATGTCCAGTGTAGAATTAGGCTTGTATTAGCGAAAGTTAGTTTTTGGCGATTTTTGGTCGACATTGGAAAATAGGCTATCGGGGTCGGAATGGAAATTCGGAAGTTGGAACAGGTTCATAATTTCATTTTGGATATGTGTGCAAATTTTCAGGTAAATCGAATGTGTTTTGGTTGGTTTGGCATCATTGGCGAAATTTAGAAGATTCAAAGTTCATAGGCTTGAATTTGATGTAATTTTGGTGTTTTTGTGTTGTTTTTGGTGTTTCACAGGCTCGACTAAGTTTGAATGATGCTATGGGGTGTGTTGGTATGTTTGGTTGGGGCCCCGAGGGGCTCGGGATTGATTTCGGATGGTTAACGGAGGGTTGAACTTAGGAATTTGCAGCAAAAAAGCTGCTGGTGTAAATTTACTATTGTGGCCACACCTGCGGAAGGAGAGCCATAGGTGCGATGGCCGCAGGTGCGAAGATCATTGTGCAGGTCCGAGAAGAGGCCAGGCTGGAGGAGTCCGCAGGTGCGAATCGTGGGCCGCACCTACGAAGCCGCAAGTGCGGGTGAGGCATCGCAGGTGCGAAGTTTGTACTGTTAGCGGGATTTCGCAGGTGTGCACCTGGGCCCACAGGTGCGGGTGCGAAGGTGCGAAAAATGGTCCGCAGGTGCGGATTAACTGGGCAAAAAATATAAATAGGTCCCTCCGCAAAATTTTTGGCATTTTTTCCATTGTTGCATGGGGTTTGAGATGGTTTGAGAGGAAATTGAAGGAGAAATTCGAGGGTCTTCAGTGGAGGTAAGTTTCCCGGATTAAAAACTCGTTTCTATGTTATATTGTGTCGGATTAGGCTTGAAATTTGAGGAATTTAAAGTAGAAAAGTTGGGAAAAATGGGAGGAAGTTTGGAAAATTCTTTTTGTGATTTGAGTGGGCAATTGTGATCCGATTGTGGTGTTCTTGGTATGTGTAGAATCGTGGGAGGATGAGGATTCTAGTCATATAAATTTTAAAGAATTCCGAGACATGGGCCCGGGGCTCAGTTTTGGCCGAATTTCGAGAATTTTATTAAAATTTATATCTTTCGTTTGGGTTTTGTTCTGTTAGCGTATATTGATGATGTTAAACTAATTTTGGTTAGATTCGGAGAATTTGGGAGCAAATTCGAGGGGCAAGCGCATCGCGGAGTAGCTTTTAGGCTGTTTGGAGTTAAGTAACGAATGTAACTCTAAACCTGAGGGTATGACACCCCGTTATTTGATATTGTTTTGGTAAATGAGGTGACACACATGCTAGGTGACGAGCGTGGGGGCATGCAAACTGATACGGATTGTGACTTGGTCCGTCCCGTAGCGACTATTTAGCCGCGTATTCGATATGAAATCCTGTGATATCCTGTATTTCAGAAGTTTATACTTGTTTATGGGCTGTGAGCCATGTTTGGGGCCTTGTGCTAACCCGTTTAGACCCTCAGAGGTATTTTCCATGTTTGGGGCCTTATGCCGACCTGTTTTAGACCCTCAGAGGTATTATCCATGATTGGGGCCTTGTGCCGACCTTTTTAGGCCCTCAGAGGTACTTTTAGACTATTCTACCACTTTCCTAATAGAACAATTGTGAACTCACTCATGTTTCCTACTTGTTGTTATTTTCACTGTTATCACACTACTTTGAAAATTCTGAAAAGTATTTTGGGCTGAGTCCCATGAGTTGAGATGAATTGCCCAAGTGGCTTATGAGGATGACTGAGTCAGGACGAGAGCCGAGTATGTGAGGATAGTTATGGGTCGGGCTGCACGCCGCAACAATATATATGTTATATATTACATATGGATCGGGCTGCATGCCACAACAATATAGATTATATATATATGGATCGGATTGCACGCCGCAGCAATATATGTTATATATGGTTCGGGCTGCATGCCGCAGCAATATACATATTGGATCGGGCTGCACGCTGTAGCAGATATAGCGCTTGGGCTGAAGGAGCCCCTCTAGGAGTCTGTACACCCCAGTGAACGCAATCGACTATTATATGGATCGAGCTGCATGCCGCAACAGTGTATGTATATATATATATATATATATATATATATATATATATATATATATATATATATATATATATATATATATATATATATATATATATATATATATATATATATATGTAGTGGAGCGGGCTGCCCGCCGCAACAGTTGTGTGTATCCAATGTACTTGCTGAGTACGAGTGTTGAGTGGGAGCATCAGATACTGATAATGAGTCACGAGTGACTGAGAGGATTTTTTGTGAGTGATAATATGCCCGAGAGGCTTATATTTTATGAAACTACTATTTTTCCCTCTTCTTTACACTGAGCCTCTGATGATAAATTTTGGATAAATGATTTTTATGCGACATTTTTAAGAATAGAAACTGCAGTTTTATGAAATATTCGGAATTGTAGATTCCTGATTGATTTATTCATTTCCACAGTTATTCATGATAAGGATTTATATGATTTATAAATGCTCGTCACTACACTCAAGTTTTTAGTTACTTTGATTACTTACTGAGTTGGCGTACTCACGTTACCCCCTGCACCTCTGTGTGCAGATCCAGGTAACATACCATCTCATTAGTTGATTTCCTGACGAGCTTGGAGTTGTTCGAGGATTTTGGTAGTTTCTCAGCATCCCCAACTCACCTCCTTTCCGTCCCTTTGATCATAGTTTCTTTTGGTCTTTTGTACCTCAGACTTTTGTTATAGCAAGTCACTATAGTGTACATTTTATTTACAGTATTAAATGCTCATGACAGTTGACTCTAGGTTTTAGGGAAATGTATAATTTGTTCATCTTGTTCNCCTAGACTTTGATTACTTACTGAGTTGGCGTACTCACGTTACCCCCTGCACCTCTGTGTGCAGATCCAGGTAACATACCATCTCATTAGTTGATTTCCTGACGAGCTTGGAGTTGTTCGAGGATTTTGGTAGTTTCTCAGCATCCCCAACTCACCTCCTTTCCGTCCCTTTGATCATAGTTTCTTTTGGTCTTTTGTACCTCAGACTTTTGTTATAGCAAGTCACTATAGTGTACATTTTATTTACAGTATTAAATGCTCATGACAGTTGACTCTAGGTTTTAGGGAAATGTATAATTTGTTCATCTTGTTCTGCTATTTTTAAAATCTGCTAATTTTGGGGAACTTATGAAATATATTGATAATCTGAAATGTTTGGCTATCCTAGTTCCATGATAGGCGCCATCACGACCGACTTAGTAATTGGGGTCCTAAAAGGTTAGTATCAGAGTCTAGGTTCATAGGACTCAACGGTTATGAGCAGGTTTAGTAGAGTCTTGCGGATCTGTACGTAGACGTCTGTACTTATCTTGGAGAGGCTGTAGAACCCATAGGAAAAATCTCATTTTTCTTGAATTCTGTCGTGCCATTTGTTTGACTCTGAAAATCTAAACTTCTATTGTTTCATCCTCTCACAGATGCTGAGAACTCGCACTACCAATCAGGGTGATCAGCCACCAGCTAGACTAGCGAGGGGTCGAGGCTGTGATAGAGGCCGTGGTCGAGGTAGGAGGCAGCCCGTGCAGCATCCAGTGAAGTATCAGTTGATCCCCCTACTATTCAGGATCAGGTTCCCGCCGCGGATGCTCCAGTGGGAAAGGATCAGGCACCGGCAGTGCCTATTGTTATTCTGGGTCTTCAGGAGACCTTGGCTAAGATCTTGACTGTGTGTACTACCCTTGCTCAGGAATTTGCCTCTACTTCTCAGGCCGAGGGAGGCAGTCAGACTCCAGTTGCCTGGACACTTGAGCAGGTTACTCAGGGCCGTCAGACACCGGGGGCGGTTCCAGCCCAACCAGTTTCTCAAGTTCAGGACTTCGTGGTCCCAGCTATGCCAGATGATGAGCAGTGTAGGCTGGAGAGGTTAAGTATACTTCAGCCTCCGACATTCAGTGGTGTTGAGGGCTAGGATGCCAGAGGTTTTCTGGATAAGTGTCAGAGGATGCTGCGTATTGCTGGGATTTTGGAGACCCGTGGGGTCTCATTTGCTACTTTTCAGTTTTCTGGTGCATCTTTCACTTGGTGGGAGTCTTTTGAGAGGCGTAGTCCTATTGGTTCAGCACCCCTCACCTGGCAGCAGTTCTCCACTATCTTATTGGAGAAATATGTACCCCAGGCTCACAGGGAGGAGCATCACTGGCATTTTGAGCAGCTGCGTCAGGGGGAGCTATCAGTGATGCAGTATGAGATGCGGTTTTTAGAGTTGGCTCATCATGCCACTGAGTTGGTCCCTACTGATAGGGAGAGGATTAAGAGGTTCGTAGATGGCCTCACTTATCAGCTCCGCCTTTTTATGACTCGGGAGAGAGTGTCAGGTGCTACCTTCAAGCAGGTTGTTGAGATTGCTCGAGATATTGAGTCGGTTCACCGCCAGGAGCGGGTAGAGAGGGAGGCCAAGAGCCCTTGTGGATCGGGTGGTTCTACTAGTGCTCCTTCCAGGGGGCAGTTTCAGCATGGTAGAGGCCGTTCATTCAGGCCTCCTCGGTAAGGCCGCCCAGCCTATAGTGGTGCATCTTTGGGGCATGGTCCCAGCGGTTCTCAGCTAGGACATTCTTCTTTCGGTGCCCTTCCAGCCTAGAGCACAGCTCGAGCACCATCAGTTCAAGGTTCTTCTATGCATGGTTCTCCAAGTGGCATTCTGGTGCCAGGGGTTCTTTTCAGTCTCCGTCTCCAGCTCCAGGGAGTTGTTATGAGTGTGGAGAGTTCGGGGATATGAGGAGGCAGTGTCCTCATATTCTTGGAGGATCATCTCAGCTGAGGAGCCAGCCTTCGACTTCAACTCCAGTTATTTCACCACTCACCCAGGCAGCCAGGGGTGGTAGTCAGTCAGCTAGAGGCCGCCCTAGAGGGGGAGGTCGAGCAGGTGGAGGTCAGGCCCGTATGTATGCCTTTCCAGCTAGTCCAGATGCTATGGCCGCCGATGCAGTGATCGCAAGTATTGTCTCAGTCTGTTTCCGAGATGCTTTGTCTTTGTTTGACCCTGGTTCTACATATTCCTATGTTTCTTCATATTTTTCCCATTTTCTGGATATGCCCCGTTAGTCTTTAGTTACATCTGTTCATGTGTCGACTCTGGTGGGTGATACTGTTATTGTGGACCATGTGTATCGGTTGTGTGTGATATCTGTTGAGGGTCTGGAGACCCGAGTGGACCTACTGTTACTTAGTATGGTCGATTTTGATGTGATATTGGGCATGGACTGGTTATCTTCGTGTCATGCTGTTCTTGATTGTCACGCTAAGACCGTGACCTTAGCTATGCCCGGATGTCCGAGGGTTGAGTGGAGAGGTTCTTCTGATTATGTGCCTGGCAGGGTTATTTCCTACCTGAAGGCTCAGTGTACGATTGAGAAGGGGCGTTTATCGTATCTGGCTTTTGTGAGGGATGTTAGTTGTGAGACTCCCACTATTGATTCGGTTCCTGTGGTCCGTGACTTTCCGGACGTGTTTCCTGCAGACATGCCAGGCATGCACTCTGACAGGGACATTGATTTTGGTATTGACCTGGTGCCAGGCACTCAGCCGATTTATATTCCACCTTATCGTATGACACCAACGGAGCTAAAAGAATTAAAGGAGCATCTTCAGGAAGTCCTAGATAAGGGGTTCATTCGGCGTAGTGTGTCACCTTGGGGTGCACCGGTGTTGTTTGTAAAGAAGAAAGATGGTTCTATGCGTATGTGTATTGATTATCGGCAGCAGAACATAGTTACGGTGAAGAACCGGTATCCCTTGCCTCGTATAGTTGACTTGTTTGATCAGTTGCAGGGTGTTAGGGTATTTTCTAAGATTGACTTGCATTCCGGCTATCATCAGTTGAAGATTTGGGGGCCAGACATCCCGAAGACAACTTTCAGGACTAGATATGGTCATTATGAGTTTCTAGTTATGTCATTCGGGCTGACCAATGCCCCATAAAACTTTATGCACTTGATTTACAGTGTATTCCGGCCTTATCTGGATTCTTTCGTTATCGTGTTTATTGACGATATCTTGGTGTATTCTCGATCTAGGGAGGATTATGAGCAGCATTTGAGAGTTGTGCTTCAGACCTTGAGAGAGAAGTGATTGTATGCAAAATTCTTGAAGTGTGAGTTCTGGCTTGCTTCAGTAGCATTCATGGGGAAAGTGGTGTCCAGTGAGGGTATTCAGGTTGATCTGAAGAAGGTAGAGGCGGTGCAGAGCTGGCCTAGACCGTCATCAGCTACTGAGATTCGCAGTTTCCTTGGTTTGGCAGGGTACTATCGCCGTTTCGTAGAGGGATTTTCATCTATTGCAGCACCTATGACCAGACTGACCTAGAAGGGTGTTCAGTTCAGGTGGACTGAGGAGTGTGAGGAGAGCTTTCAGAAGCTCAAGTCAGCTTTGGCTACAGGTCCGGTGTTAGTTTTGCCTACGGGTTTAGGTTCTTTTATAGTTTACTATGATGCCACAAGAGTTGGCCTTGGTACGATTTTGATGCAGGACGGTAGGGTGATTGCCTACACGTCCAGACAGTTGAAGGTGCATGAGAAGAATTATTTAGTGCACGATCTTGAGCTAGCAGCTATTGTCCACGCCTTGAAGATTTGGCGTCATTATTTATATGGAGTGTATTGTGAGATTTTCACTGATCACCGTAGTTTGCAGCATCTACTTAAGCAGATGGATCTGAATTTGCATCAGAGGAGATGATTGGAGCTTATCAAGGATTATAACCTCACTATTTTATATAATCCGGGGAAGGACAATGTAGTGGCCGATGCCCTGAGTCGCAGACCAGAGAGTTTGGGGAGTCTAGCCTACCTTCTAGTAGCATAGCAGCCATTAGCACTTGATGTTCAGGCTTTAGCGGGTCAGTTGGTGAGATTGGATCTTTCACACCTCCTTTTTTCACTACCCCGTATTAATGAAGGGTAGATAGGGAGTTTTTCCACTTTAAGTGACATTATTCGGATTTAGGATTTATTTTAGTTTTTAGAGTCGCCACCCAGATTTTTACGGTGCTCCGGGACACCGTTTTATTTCNTTCCGTGGTTCTAGCACGGTCGCTTAACTATTAATATTTGGCCTAAATTATCTGATTATTTACATATTTTAGCCTATTGTGCATTTAGCCTTTTTTCTTTTTAACCGCTTTTAGTATTTATGGATCTACTTTGAAACAAGTCACGATGAGGTGCACTTGTTAGTTTTTGGACACATTATAACTACGCCACATGAAATGCACCCGCAATTACAATATGTGATTTTTTATTATAATTTGAAGTTGAAGACGGGGACATGAGTTGTCCCACCCGAGTGTAGATTACGTCGTCAAGAGTATGGTCATGACGGTTTTATACTGCCTACTTGAGGCGATATTCGATTATTCCATATGTTTTCTACTTGAAGGAGCATTTTGGTTTTAAGATCAATTAGGAAGTTTATCGATTTAATCTTAAACAAATCACGCGGGCGTGCATTTGTTATGNCCTAAGGGGAGGGATTACCTAAAAATGAAATTCATTAGTCTAAAAGACAACATATTTCGGGCTATGGCCATATTTTAGCCCCGATTAATCACTTTGGGCCATCCTAGTTTGGCTATTTTATTAAACAAGATTACCAGCTAGGAAAATCCAATTCTTAATCAAATCTTAAAGATCCTCTCTTTCTAGTTTGGTAAATGATAGAAAGTGTGTTAATCACGGGTAGATATACATACACCTATAAGAATTATAGACACGTAAATACATTATTTACTGGTCTCGCTTCAAATTGGTGAGCCGGTGCCCAAGGAGGTCAACAGGTTATGCTGTTGCCTGAAAGAAGAGATCACTGGGTTATGCTAGCGTCTGGAAGTGATCAACAGGTTATGCTGTTGTCAGAAGGATCACCGGGTTATGCCGGTGTCCAGGGAGGTCAACAGGTTGCACTGTTGCCTCAAAAAGAGATCACTGGGTTATGCCGGTGTCTGCTTGGGTGCGGGACCCTATGTTGGCATCAACTGAGGACTGGGAGATCTTAGTTGGAAACTGTTTGACCAAGAGTTGAAGATTCTATGCTACTCTTAGGGTCACATCACATTCAAATTCATTTTTTATTTTTTATTATTTTTTTATTTTTTTATATGCGGGAAAAGATCTTTGGAGGAAACTTCCCTTTCTTTGGAGTCAATGCTGCAGAGTTCCTT